>CBVK0100243252.1:0-25435 GCA_900067695.1 Picea abies | reverse complement strand
TGAAGTTAAATGGCTTAACAAAGTAACATGTAATTACTGCCATCATACAGAATTAATGAAATCAACAGCAAGCATCATCACAACGAAATGCATGATAATATAGTAAGTATCACATACTAACATCACATATAAATTAAGTACAACATTAATACGTATCTTTGAAGCTGCAGTAACTCCACCTACCACGTGCATACCTTCCATGAACCTCCCAGCCTTAGACCACACTGCTCATCACTCTCAGTAGTGGGTCACCCCCGAGGTGGGACCAAGCTCCACCCAAGGTAAGGGAATCCTAAACTAGGCTGAGCTTACAAGGAAACTGCACAAAATAATTGGAAGGATTCTTCCCAGGATGACTTCTTACGCCCACTACTCACGGACTCTCATTCCCCACATGTATGTTTCACCTGGGAGTATACACCTTCATGAGAACAGTCCATCAGTGCTTCACCTCCCTCTCTGGGCCTCAGAAACAGACTGGATCAGGAAGTCTCAGAGCTCTGTAGCTGGTGTTGGACTCTCTCTGGGAGAAAACCACTTCCCAACAGACCCTTCACCTGGAAAGAGCTGCTCATAGGCCTGACAGCCTACCTCTTCAACCACAGGCCTAACCACCTGACTCTTCCACCAACTTCCACTTCAATTCCCACAAGGTGAGGATAAAAGCAACAACAATAGCAATTTGGTTAACTCATGGGTGATAGAAGAAACAATAATTTAGGTATGGACATCCAAAAACGACAACATACCACACTAAGACACAACACAGTTCAGGCCATATCCAGGACGTTTCATCTTCATAATAAAACAACATAGGTTGGCTTCACGGTTTTCTATTTTCAGAGATGCGTGAGGTTATGCAAAGGTCAGTCCCAGAGCTCAATAGAATTCACAGAGAATGGAAAATGGATAGCGAACAATCTTCCCATGAGGGTTTCCTTCATTGTGTGTGGGTATGTAGAGATAGACACATAGGAAAAATGGTTCAGATGCCCCATATCCCCGCAAACTCAGGCGGAGGATGACAGAATGAGGAGTGCACCCCCTCCATGGATGACTTCTACAGCTTTAACTGCATGTGCTTGGGCCGACACATGTTGTCCATGAAGCTGCATGTGCTCCATCATCATGTGTTCCTCTCTAGGAACTTAGGACAACACTCAAAATTGTCCACCTTAGTTTTAAAGAAATAATAATAATAAATTATTATCCCTTTCTAGAGGTTAGCCCCCTAGATTAGCCCCTAGGCCCAACACTTAGCCTTTCTTTCCACCTTTCAGCCCCCATTCCCTTACCCACTCTGTGGAAGCTTAGTCCCCCATCACTCATTCATAGTGTTCGGTCTGCACGCAGCGGTGTTCATATTTTTATTAACGTTCTGCATAATTACATATACAAAAATAGGCTCCTGGCCTTAACACTTAGGCTCTCTTTCCTAATAAACTCATAAGCCTTACCATCTTATCAATAATTGGCTCACTAGCCTACAAAACATGATTACAACAAGGCTTGTCCTTGGCGATATTACAATCCCCTCCCCTTATTTTTGCACTGTCCTTAGTGCAACTTTCACACAACATCAACAAGATTTCCAAAATCTTCAAAAAGATGCGAGTATTCTTCCCGCATAGCATCCTCATGCTCCCATGTCATGTCCTTAGGACTGTACCAGGTCCACTGGACCTTTACAATCCCTATAGCTCGATTCCAGAGATGTTTTCTTTTCCTGTCCAGTATGTGCACAGGATGCACTTGCAGGATACCTTCTTGCTCCACCTGAATCACATTCCAATCGATAACATGATTAACATCATGTATATATTTCTTAAGCAATGAAACATGAAACACATTATGTACAGTCATGGATGCATGTAATGCAAGCATATATGCAACTGGCCCAATCCTTTCTAGGATTTCAAATGGCCCACAAAATCTGGCTGCCAACTTGGCACAGTTTCCCAGCTTCAGGGAATTTATATTAGCTTTTTCTTTCAGGAAAAAATGATCACCCATTTTGAATTCTCTGTGGATTCTATTTTTGTTAGCATAAATTTCCTGCATGTCTTCGACAACTTTTAAATTCTACTTAATTTTAAGCATTTTCTCTTCCATTTCCTTGAGCAACTCTGGCCCAATTATTGCCCTGTCAGCTGGATTATCCCAGCTTACTGGAGTATTGCAATTTCTTCCATAAACTGATTCAAATGGGCTCATCTTCAATGATGCTTGATACCCATTGTTGTAAGCGAATTCTACCAAGTGTAGGTAGTCTTCCAATTTTGATGTTTTGTCCATCACATACATTCTCAGTATGTCTTCTATCACTCTGTTCACCCTCTTTGTCTGTCCATCGGACTCAGGATGATAAGATGTACTAAAGTTCAAATTCGTTCTGAATCCTTTGAACAATCCTTTCCATAAATTTGAGGTGAATTTTGGGTCTCTGTCGGACACAAATGTTTTAAGAATTCTGTGCAATCGTGCCACTTCCTTCATGAAAATATCAGCAACGTCTGCTGCCTTATGAGTAGTTTTCAGTGGAATACAATGGGTAGCTTTTGTAAGCTTGTCCACCACTACCATGATCGAATCATGCAGCTTGCCTATTCTGGGCAATCCTGTAATAAAATCCATTGTCACGACTTCCCACTTCCATTCAGGAATGGGTAAAGGTTTTAGCAACCCTGCTAGGTGTCTGTGCTCATATTTAACCTTCTGACATTCCATACATCTGGCGATATATTCAACGATCTCTTTTTTCATACATGGCCAAAAGTAATGGCTCATGACTACTGCCACGGTCTTTTGATATCCAGGGTGCCCAACATAATTCATGTTATGCATTTCTCTTAGAATCACAAGTTTCAAACCCTGGACATTGGGTATATACACTTTGTTTTTGTACAAAAGTATTCCATCAGCTTCCAAGGTGTAATTTTCCTCTTTTTGTGGTCTCTCACTTTACTGTAGCTTTGCTACCAAGTCTCTGTACTACAAATCTGCATTTGCAGCTTCCAAAATTCTATCCTTAATATTAGTCATATACATGCTAATGGTTGAAGCATGTAAGTTGTGCACCTTTCTGTTGAGTGCATCGACCACCTTGTTTTCCTTCCCTTTGATATGCTTGATATCAAAGTCGTATTCACACAGAAAATCCAACCACCTACTCTGCCTAGAATTTAAGGTAGGTTGGTCAAACAAGTATTTCAGACTATTGTGGTCTGTTCTCAATTCAAATCTCCTTCCCATGAGATAATGTCTCCATTTCCTCAGAGCGTGAACGATTGTTGCCAACTCCAAATCGTGAGTGGCATAATGTTTTTCGTGCTCTTTCATCTTTCTGGACTCATAACAAATTACAAATCCATTCTAACTGAGAACTCCTCCCAACCCTTCTTTACACACATCTGTGCACACCACGAAATCCACATTTGGATCTGCAATCCTCAAGATTGGAGCATTGGTTAACAGTTGCTTCAATCGCTGGAAACTTTTCTCACACTCTTCAGTCCACTGAAACGTTTTCTCCTTCCTTTGCAAGGAAGTGATAGGGTGAGCTATCTTTGAGAACCCTGCAATAAACCTTCTGTAATATCCCGCTAGACCCATAAAGGATCTAACTTCTGCCACATTCCTTGGCATTGACCATTCTCTGATGGCCTCAACCTTCTCAGGATCCACGACGATCCCTTCTTCTGAAATAATGTGCCCCAAGTAATGGATCTGCCTTTGATAAAATGAGCATTTGCTCAACTTGGCATACAACTGGTGTTCTCTCAACAATTGCAGCACCATCCTCAGGTGTTGTTCATGCTCTTCCTCTGACTTGGAATACACCAGAATGTCATCCAGGAAGACTATGACAAACTTGTCTAGATAGTACCTGAATACACCATTCATCAAGCACATAAAAACAACATGTGCATTCGACAGCCCAAATGGTACCACTGTGAACTTGTAATGAACATACCTTGTTCTAAACGAGGTCTTGCTGATGTCTTCATCCTTTATTCGTACCTAGTGATATCCGGATCTGATATATATCTTCAAACAGATTTTCGCACCTTTCAACTGATCGAAAATATCGTCGATCCTCGACAGAGGATACTTATTCTTGACAGTTACTTTGTTCAACTGTCTGAAATCAATGCATAGCCTCAACATCCCGTCCTTTTTCTTTACCAACTGGACTGAGGCAACCCAAGGTGACACGCTTGGGAAAATGTACCCCTTCTTTAAAATATCTTCAAGTTGCAATTGCAACTCTTTCAACTCTGGCGTACTCATTCTATAAGGAGCTTTCGATGCTGGAGCTACTCCAGGCATCAAATTTATAGAGAAATCGATATCTCTCTTTGGAGGTAGTTCAGGTACATCTTGAAATATGTCTTCAAACTCTATTAGTACTGCATGGTCTCCAATCTTTGAGACTTCATCTCTAGATGCTTCCTTCACACGAGCTGCAAACAATTGACAGCCTTTCATGTAGCACTTTTTCAGCTACATTGCTGAGATTTATCTAACAACCACAACTCTGAGAATTCCTTGGACTATTTTTCGATTCCCCCCCTCATCTAGGCAAGTAAATTCCTTGTTATGACAGTCCAGGATGGCATGGTGTTGGTCCAACCAATCCATCCCAATTAAAAATTCATAAGAGCCTAAAGGAAGAATATTCAATTCAACCTTCGTGCTCAATCCCTTCATGTCCACAGGATAGGACTTAACCAACTCAATGACTTTCCTCTTGGTTCCTGTAGCCAACTGCACTAACCAAGACTTTTCATGTTTTCTTCTTGATAAATACAAACTTTCCACCACCCTAGGATCTACATAACTATGGCTAGCCCCTGAATCAATTAAAATAATAAATGGTTGGTTGTTAATCATACCTTCCACTTCAATCATGTGCGACCGAAATTCATCTTGCTTGTTGTCTAGGGCCACATATATCCTTGGCATTCTACTGCCCATGTCCTCCATTGTTTCAGCTTGTTGAACATTATGGACAACTCTTGCTTTTCCATTTTTATGGGGACAATCTTTGTACTTGTGGTTCTCTTTACAACCCCAACACTGAATGGGCGTTTGTCTCGGCCTTTGTTCCCCCACTTCAGCTATTCTCAGCTCTCTAAATGTTGTCTGTCCTTGAGGACTATTTCTGAAAAAAAGGAGGTTTGTTTCCCTTCTGCCTATGTTCTTTCTTAAACTTCTTCTGGTCATCCCAAGCCTTCTGAAAGGTAGGCTTTTCTCTTTGCTGTTCATATAAGCATTTCTCTATTCTTATTGTTTCTTCCATAGTCTTAGGATCATCATACTGAATCTTGTCACCAATGGGAGGTGGCAGTCCACTCAGATACCTTTGAATCTTGACAGCCTCATCTTTGATGAATGGAACATACTTCAGTAATTCCAAAAACCTTCATTCGTATTCATCAATGGTCATGCTGCCCAACTTGAGTTCGAAGAACTCCTTCATCTTTCTGTCATAATATCTTTTAGTAAGGTATTTCCTCTCGAAATACCTCTTGAATTCCTTCCAAGTGATATCTTTCTCTCTAATGTGTTGCACCTAGACAAGCTGATCCCACCACATGGATGCTTTTCCTTTTAGTTGATACATCGCAATTATTCCTTCTACATGAGAGGAATAATTATTCAGTTGGAAATATTTCCTCATGCCAAGAAACCATGTTTCAACATCTTCCTCCTTCTTATGTTCTCCATCAAACGTAGGAGGCTTAATCTTATTCATCTCCCCTTTCAATTCATCTACTCTAGATCTTCGGTGTTTTCTGGTAGGGGATGGGCTTGAACTACTGTGTGCTTCCTTACCAAAATGCTTTGGGGAGAGATGGCGATGTCTGCTACCACTCCTTGATCTTATTTTCTCTCAAGGGTCCTACAACTCCATGTTTTGCTTGTGTCACTCTTCTTTTCCAATTTCCTTTCTATTCTTTCCAGGCTCTTCAACATCTTTAAGTTAAATTCACCCTATTGATTCCTGACCCTCATGAGGTTTCGGCTATCGGCTCGGGGAGGCTGGGCATCTTTCTGCAATATTTAAATAATTTTCATCATATGCCCTTCCTTATCCAATTCTCTTCCGGGCCCATTGGAGTTCAATCCTTCGACTCCCAAGTTGACATCCCTTCCTTCTCTTTCATTCTCTGAATTGGAGGCAATCTGCACCTCTTCCATTTCTATACTCGGTGTCGATTTTTGGCTGTTCTGACACTCGTTGAACTCTGCACACACGATGTGCAGTCAACCAAAGTTTGTCAGGCCTTAAACCCTTAATAAAACTACAACATTCATAAACCAATGCGAATAAGAAAACGTTTCGATTCCACGAATTTTTTGAGCTCTGTTTGGCTCTGCAATTTCTGGGCGAAAGCCCCTGTTTTCTTAGTCCCCAACCCATGTGTCCACGGGCCATGATCAAACACTAAACTACTAGGTGCTACAAGGCTCTCCAAACAAAACTTCAGGTTTTGGGATTTCGGGGCTTCGGGGTTTTGGGTTTTGGAGTTTTGGTCCCAGAGGTTCTCGCACTCGCTTCCCTCTCCAACTCCCGACTCCTGAACTTCCTACCTCTCTCCCCCTGGGCCCACAGCACAGCTATCGCCAACCAAGGTAGTGACACATGGTGTCCTTAAGAAGGTCCACATCACTTTCGACGATGTCATAGGGTCCCACCACTTTCACTTTTCGTTTCGAAGTTTTGGGCATCAGGAGTTTGTGCATCACACATTTCGAACTTCCATTTGCTGAAATTCTGAAATTACGGTCTATTCATCTACTTGATCCAACGGTCAAGCTCCTCTCCTACGATCTACGATGTAGATCGTTTCAGGATTTCGGGGTTTCGGGTTTCGGAGGTGTTCACCTCTCCTCACTTCCCATCTCCTGACTTTGCAAAATCCAAAAGGTTCTCACGATTAACTTGAGCGCGACTCCACAAGATCTAACAGTCGAGCCCTCCTCCCAGATCTACGGCGTAGATCTTCTCGGGTTTTCAGGTTTCTGTGTCTCAGCGCTCCCCGCTTTTTCCCGACAGTCGAACTCCCGAAAGGCTTCCTCCCGATCAGATCCAACGGCTCCAACACTTCATGCGTTGAGCTCTCTCTCTCCCTGTGGCCATATACCACACCGGCTGCAGGTTCTATAATACCGCTACACCTCCTGAGCTTTGTAACACAACCAAGTGAATCCTTGGCACTCAGGAACATTCAAAGGTCCAAAAATTGGTTCTTCCAAACACGATTCCGACCTGAACTTCGGGTCCAATGACCACTTATCCAGCCCATTCAGGTTCAGTGTTGTAAACCATGCTCTGATACCATATTGTAACGTCCCCGACCGTCATCCCACTGGTCGGGCAAATGCTACTGCGTAAAAAAACATTCTCATACTTATGTAATATGCATTTAAATGAAGTTAAATGGCTTAACATAGTAACATGTAATTACTGCCATCATACAGAATTAATGAAATCAACGGTAAGCATCATCACAACAAAATGCATGATAATATAGTAAGTATCACAAACTAACATCACATATAAATTAAGTACAACATTAATACTTATCTTTGAAGCTGTAGTAACTCCACCTACCACATACAGACCTTCCACGAACCTCCCAGCCTTAGACCACACTGCTCATCACTCTTAGCAATGGGTCACCCCCGAGTTGGGACCAAGCTCCACCCAAGGTAAGGGAATCCTAAACTAGGCTGAGGTTACAGGGAAACAACACAAAATAACCGAAAGGATTCTTCCCAAGATGCCTTCTTACGCCCACTACTCACGGGCTCCCATTCCCCACATGTCTATTCCACCCAGAAGTATACACCTTCACAAGCACAATCCATCAGTGCTTCACCTCCCTCTCTGGGCCTCAACAACAGGCCGAATCAAGAAGTCTTAGAGCTCCGTAGTTGGTGATGGACTCTCTTTGGGAGAAAACCACTTCCCAACAGACCCTTCACCTAGAAAGAGCTACTCACATGCGTGACAGCCTGCCTCTTCAACCACAGGCCTAACCACCCAACTCTTCCACCAGCTTCCACTTCAATTCCCGCAAGGTGAGGATAACAACAACAACAATAGCAATTTGGTTAACTCACGGGTGACACCAGCAACGGGAATTTGGGTATGGACATCCAAAAACAGTAACATACCACACTAAGACACAACACGGTTCAGGCCATATCCAGGATGTTTTGCCTTCACAATAAAACAACATATGTTGGCTTCACGATTTTGTGTTTTCATAGATGCACGAGGTTATGCAAAGGTCGATCCCAGAGATTAACAAAATTCACAGAGAATGGAAAATGGATAGCAAACAATCTTCCCGTGAGGGTTTCCTTCACTGTGTGCAGGTATACAGAGGCAGACGCATAGGAAAAATGGTTTAGATGCCCCAGATCCCCACGAACTTAGGCGGAGGATGACATAATGAGGAGCGCACCCCTCCACGACTAACTTCTACAGCTTTTAGCTACATGTGCCTAGGATGACACATGTCGCCCATGAAGCTGCATGCGCTCCATCATCATGTGTTCCTCTCCAGGAACTTAGGACAACACTCAAAATTGTCCACCTTAGTTTTACAGAAATAATAATAATAAATTATTATATGTTTCTAGAGGTAAGCCCCCTAGATTAGCCCCTAGGCCCAACACTTAGCCTTTCTTTCCACCTTTCAACCCCCATTCCCTTACCCACTCCGTGGAAGCTTAGTCCCCTATCACTCATTCATCGTGGTCGGTCTGCACGCAGCGATGTTCATATTTTTATTAACGTTCTACATAATTACATATACAAAAACAGGTTCATGGGCTTAACACTTAGGCTCTCCGGCCTAATAAACTCATAAGCCTTACCAGCTTATCAATACTTGGCTCACCAGCCTACAAAACATGATTTACAATTCATAAACATGATTACAACAAGGCTCGTCCTTGGGGATATTACAAAGTCGATGCTACACTCTATGGACAACTGGTTGACAATATAATTTATGTTACTCACAGTCGACCTGACATTTCCTTTGTTGTTAGTGTGGTTTCTCATTTTATGCAGCATCCCAGAGACAACCACTAGAAAGAATTCAGAAGGATTGTTTGTTATCTCAAAGGCACCACTCGTCTTGGTATCAAATATTGTTGAAGTTTAGATTCATTGGTCGACTTCACTGACTCCGACTAGGCAGGAAACAACGATGATTAGAAGTCCACTTCTGGCTATGTGTTTCACTTTAGCACTAGACCATTAGTTTGTTCATGCAAGAAACAAAATATAGTCTCTCTATCGACTACATAAGCAAAGTATCATGGTGTTGTTCATGCAAATACAAAGGTATTGTGGATTCACCAATTCTTGAGTGAACTTGTTTCCTATACAGACCTCAACCACACTTTACTGTGACAGTTAAAGCTCCATTCAAGTTGTTGACAACCTTGTTGCATACAATAAGATGAAACATGTTGAGCTCCATGCTCATTAATTGAGATAGTTGGTTCATGAGAATGTTGTCTCTCTTGTTTATTGCAGAGCAGATGATCATATTGTTGATATGTTTTTGCAAACCCTTTGTTCGAAGCTAATTTTATCAAGCTCCATTTGATGCTTGAGCTTCAGGAAGCTGCAATTATGGGGGGGGGTTTGTTGACTTAATTTCACCTCTTGAATCTCCAGAGTTATGTGTTGATGGGGGGGTGTTGGAACCTTGGGTTCTGGTGGTTCATCACAATTATCCTAGAATCAATCAGTTGGCCAGTTGACCAACAAATGGAAACAGTCGGTTGGGTGATCGATCGGATATCTGCATCAGTTGGTCAAGTAGTCAACAAGACTTCAAGTCGGAAAATCAAAGACATCCAGTTGGTGGATTGACCAACCGATAAATCAACTACAAGTTGGACTCATGGATGGTTGGGTCAAGCATCCTTGTCGAGATGACAAGAAAGCGAGGATTTGATGGAGTCAACTCTAACCACCGATGGTTGTATGTGGACAAGATTCTTTTGATTCCAAAAAAGTTGGTTAGATTTTTAGGCTATAAATAGTAGACCCGATGGGTCATTATCAATGGAAAAAAGTGTGTTGTACACTAATACTAAACATGGTCTCTGCGCTCAATATGCACTGTGATGTTATGATCACAATGCAATGTGCTTAAGTGTTGTAACAACGTCGTTAGCCACCCCCTTGTTCTCTTTTAAAGTTATTCCTCTTCGATTATCTAAAGTTTTGTTTATCTACTTTGTATCAGGTTACACCCAATCCCCAACAACAACTCATGCTCAAAATCCTCCCACCCTCTTCTTAGACAATTCTACCTAAAACTTCCCTCATGTTGAAACCATCATCCACTTTAAAGTCTTAGCAATAGGATCAACTCATTCCAATACAACTCTATGTTGTATCAATACGCTTACAATCAAAGTCACAAAACAAAAGCACTCACATCAATATTAGTTGAAGACAACCTCTTCAAAGGTAAAGTGTATTTTATTTTATGTATATTTATTTGAGTAACAAAGTTTTAAAAATTTCAACATACACTTTTTTTTTTCAACAAAACAATGAGCAATTCCTTGCATTTTGCTACATGAACCCATCAAACTTGTAATACACAATGTATATGGGAATTCCCTTAATTTCTTTAATTTAGTAATTATTTTATATAATTATATGATAAAATAATTTTTTATTAGACCTTTATGTACATTGAAATATAATTTGCATGGAATAGTGCTCTTTCCCATACCCTTGGATTTGTGGGTTTTTAAACCCTGACCCTACATCGTATGCTTGCAAGGTGTACCTCCAGGTCAGGCTATAACACTCACGTTGTATGCGCACCATGCCAACGTTATAGTGCCACATAGACATAAACCATGTCAAAGGTGTGCGTACAACCATTAATTAATTAAGAACCTGCAAATGCAGCATACAGCATACAAGGGGACAAGATTTATCCTCACCCCAAAATAATATATCCTTTTTATGCTCATGCAAAGTCTTTCGAAATTTACCCTCCACTCAAGTATAATAATATATCATTTTCTATGTTCATGAAATAATATATCATTTTCTATGTCCATGAAATTTACTCAATGGTTTATATATATGTTCAGGTATATAATCAACAATTTATAATGAAGAAAGTTTAGCTTTTATTGCATTCAAATTTATTTTTTTGGATTTCGGTGAGCTATAATGTTAAACTAGCACTGTGCTAACTGGGTGAAAGTTTAAAGGTTTATAGCTGGTAAAACTCCAGTAAAGGTAGCAGAAATGTAAATCTAATATTATAAAATGATAAAAAGTTAATAGTAGAGTAAATTTGTAATTTTAATTAAGTTTGTTAATCATTTGAACGTGTTAATTAGATGATCACATAATAATTTTTTAATTATATTAAGTAAATGTTAAAAAGTAAAAGTTATAAACATAAAATCTGATTCATGATTTGAAAGAATTATTAAAAATATGCTAACATCTTCATCTTAAATTAACAACCTTACTATTAAAATTTATGATTAAAAAATCATTAAATATACTCGTTATCAATAAATATACACCTTTGAAAATAATTATATTATATCATACATGCATGGAATGTGAAAAACATACATATAACTGTGCCTGTGCCTGCGCTACAATAGCCTACAATACAAAAGGAAAATTGGTTCCTGACATATATCATTAATTATTTTAATCGATCCCTCACTTAAAATTAAAGTGATTTGATTAGAGATAATATTCCCTCTGCTCTTCTGTGGTCCTTAGATTTCCATTTTAATATCAGCAAAAGCTTAACACGATGAAGTTGGCAAATCAGATGAAGTGGGGACAAATTAGAAGTTTCTCTCACAATTTCGGTGCTCGATTTCTGACAGTGCCCGCGTAAAGTCAAGCAGCTCATCGTTTTGCCATAGGGCAACCAGACAAATCAGTAGCCTGTACCAGATGAGCGGCCTACGCACACCTGGTAGGGTTTGTTTTTATATTCTATAACGAATTCTGTTGAGAGAGCCTACAGTTTTTGCAATATAAAAAGTCCTGAGCGGGCCAAGGCCCCGCTCTAAATTGGATAGAGACAATACAAGATGAGAATCGGTGGACGGGCAAGCGTGAGAATAAAAGAAAAAGTCACTCAGGCTGTATGCATGTCTACAATTATGCTCATTCTAGCTTTTGAGAGGAGATGCTTGGATTCCACTGTACAGATTGTTCTCTGGATTTTATCTTCCAAGTGCTTTTATTCCATGAGAATCAATATCACATCATTGAAGTATGGACAGGTTATGGTCTGATCAGGCCTGTATATATCACAAATTCCCACTACAAGTCTCTGCAACCACGAATATATCGTCACCATCAGCAGTTCAGTCCAACGATTTACTGGATCTCGTTTGGTGCTACGTCGAGAGCAGGTTTATATAAGAAGAGCTGGCCTTCCATTATCTCAGCAACACTAGTAGTACAGCCGAGGCTTTAGCCAACATGAGGAAGAAGGAGACCAAGGTCTGTATCTTCATTTTCTGTATTTTCACATCATGGGCTCTGGTCAATTTTCAGCTTTCTGCAGTTTGTGCAGCACAAGAGAGGCAAATACAAATACTCCTGAGGATGAAAGAGTCTCTGGAGGATCCCACAAATGCACTGGGGGATTGGGATGGGTCTGATGATTCTCCATGTAAATGGAGAGGGATTAGTTGTAACGGTGAAGGTTCTGTGACTCGTATAGATCTCCATGGAAGTTCTCTGAGTGGTCGTATTCTTCCTGATCTCTGCAATCTCGAGAGCCTGACAACCTTCGAGGTAGATCAAAATTCCTTTTACGGGAATTTCCCCCCCGAATTTTCGAATTGCAGTCGGTTGGAACAATTGAATCTGGGCCACAATTCTCTGAACGGATCGTTGCCCGACCTTTCAGAATTGAAGGCTCTGAAATACCTGGACCTGTCTAACAATAGATTCTCGGGAGAGTTTCCCGTTTCTGTGGGGAATTTGACAAATCTTGAGTCGCTTAGCCTCGGTTTTAATATGTTCAATCGACGAACTGTTCCAGAGGAGCTCATGCGACTGAAGAGACTCAATTGGCTGTATCTAACAAGCTGCAATTTTAGTGGGTCCATTCCAGCTTCTCTGAGCAATCTTTCGGAGCTGGGCAACCTGGAAATCTCGATGAATTCCTTGACCGGAAGGATTCCCAAAGAGCTCGGGAGCCTCAAGAAGCTATATCAGCTGGAGCTCTACATGAACCTTTTATCGGGAGAGATTCCTCCTGAGCTTGGAAATTTAACGTCCTTAAGAGACTTTGATGCTTCCAGAAATTGCCTGAGTGGGAGAATTCCGGAAGACTTTGGGAAGCTGAAAAAATTACATTTCATACAATTATATGAAAATAATCTCTCGGGGGCGATACCTGAAGGATTTGGTGAGTTCAGGAATTTAGTTGGTATTTCTATGTACCAGAACTCTCTCACAGGGCCCTTGCCTCCAAAGCTGGGATCTATGTCTGAATTCAACATGATTGATGTCTCACAGAACAAGCTCAGTGGCCCTCTTCCGCCAAATTTGTGCAGTGGAGGCAATCTTCAGTATATTCTTGTCCTCGAAAATGAGCTTACAGGCCAAGTCCCTGAGTCGTATGGAGACTGTAAGAGTATGCTGCGTTTTCGTGTGAGTAAGAATAAACTGAGGGGGAGAATTCCAAAGGGAATATGGGAGTTCCCACATGTTTCGATACTGGATCTCAGCTTCAACGCTTTTGAAGGGGAGATAGCTTCTGCGATTGGAAATGCGAGGAATTTGTCTGAGTTATATCTGCAGAGAAATGGGTTTTCTGGAAACTTGCCAGCAGAGATTGGGGAGGCTTCGCAGTTGATAAAAATTGATGTTAGCGGCAACATGTTAACGGGAGCTGTACCTTCTGAGATTGGGAAATTAAGCTTGTTGAATAGTCTGCTTTTGCAGGAAAATAATTTTTCAGGACCCATACCAGGTCAGATTGAACGCTGTAAGTTTCTGTCTTACATTAATCTTGCATATAATGAGCTCACAGGACAGATTCCTCCCGTCCTCGGTTCTATGGAAGTCCTTAATTCTCTGAATCTTTCGAACAATATGCTTTCTGGACAAATACCGAATAGCCTGGCTTCTCTGAAGCTCAGTTCTATTGATTTCTCAAGGAATTCATTAACAGGACCAGTGCCGATTGAGCTCATCAGAGATACCAGCAACGGAAGCTTTTCTGGAAACCCTGGCCTGTGTGGTCAAGGCTTAGAATCTCTGCAGCCTTGCAATCCTCATAAAGGATATGATTATCAGGAGAGATGGGTCACTGGATGGATTGTTAGTGGGACTGTATTTACATTCTTGATCATCGGCATGCTCATCAGAGCATGCAGGTTGCATCGGCGAGATACTAATAAAGTGAACAGCCGAATTTTTTGGGAGATGAAATCCTTCCACAAGCTCAACTTCGATGAGCATGAAGTTCTGGAATCCATGGACGAGGAGCACATTATCGGTCACGGTGGCTCCGGCACAGTGTACCGAATCCAGCTAAGCAATGGTGAGTCTGTTGCCGTAAAAAAGCTCTGGACTTGCAAAAATGGCCGCCATGGTGGACAGGGCCCAATAGACCGAGAATTGAAGGCAGAGGTTGAGACGTTGGGAACGATCCGGCACAAGAATATTGTCAAACTCTACTGTTATTTCTCAAACGGGGATTCAAATATGCTGGTGTACGAGTACATGCCCAACGGGAATTTGTGGGAATCCCTGCACGGAGGCAATAGGGCGATGAATCTCGATTGGCCTACTCGTTACAAGATAGCTTTAGGTGTGGCGAACGGGCTGGCTTATCTCCATCACGATTGCCAGCCAGGTATCATTCACAGAGATGTCAAGTCCACCAATATCTTGTTGGATTCAGATTATCAGGCTCGTGTTGCAGATTTTGGTTTTGCTAAGATTCTTCAAGCCTGCCCCAGAGGTGATTCATCGATTGGTATTGCTGGCACCCATGGCTATATTGCTCCAGGTTTGTTTTTATATTCTGTAGCAAAATATTTTTTTATTGTTTCTAGTTATAGTAAAATAAATATTTTTTTATTGTTTCTAGTTATAGTAAAATATTTTTGGAGTATTGTTTATAAGAATTTTTTTTAGATATTTGTTTGAAATTTGGTAAAAAAAACATGGTTAGATGTGAAATTTTTTGCTCAATTTATCTTTACATTAAAAATAGATTCAACAAAAATAATAAAAATGGATTTAAGTAATAAAAAATAGTTATTTGGTATAAATTTCTATCACCTAATTCTAGTAAAAAAAATTATGTAATAAAACAATTAAACAAAACTATGATGAAAAAATCTATTTTTTTAATTATAAATTTAGTGGTTTACAAATGAGTATGTATTGATTTTTTTTTTTAATTTAGTACTGATTATTAGATTATTAATGATTAATTTGATAAAAAAGTGTTTGACATAAATTCTATTTGAAAATAAAGGTTTACTTTAAATATAGTAAAATAAAGTTAAAAAACAATTAGCTTCAAATATTTGTAAGAAAAATAATCACTATGTCAACACATTGATTTTTTTATTTTTATTTATATGTTTGATTTAAATATAGTAAAATAAGGTAGAAAACAATGAGCTTCAAATATTTGTAAGAAAAATAATCATTATGTCAACACACTAAACACATTGACTTTTATATTTTATTTATATGTTTGGTTTGGATTTTACATTTTCTCATACTGATTAATTTGATAAAAAATGTTTGACATAAATTCTTCAGGTTTGAAAATAAACCTTTATGAAAATAAAGGTTTATAATGGATATAGTGAAAGAAAAATAATCATTCTATCAATATTTTATTATAAATTTTTAAAATTATCAAATTAAAAATTACTAAATTATATATTTATAATTTTCATATATATTTTTTATTTAGAAAGTAATTTTTTAATTAAATATTGCTATTTTATTTACTTAATTTTTTTAGATATCAGTAAATGTTAATGGCCATTATCATCATTAAATAGGGGACGTCATTACATACACTTCATTCTCCATTTTTAATATAACACTGCATCATCACATACACTTCATCTTCAATTTCTACAACTTTGTATTTTCTTTTACTGCTTCATATTGAAAATTATGATATTGAATCTTCAATTTCTAATCCTTTAGGTTAAAATTTCTACTAAACGATGATTTTTTTCTGGGGATATTTATCCCAAATCCAACAAGGAATTGTTGGATGTATAGATTTGAGTGATTATTTCTGTATAATCAGAGTGTCTTAGGAATTTTTCAACATGATAAATCCATTTCTACATTCAAAAATAGATTTTGAACAAAAAAATAAAAATAGTAATTCTTATAAATTTCCAGCTAAAAAAACAAAAAGACCATTTCATAGAACAGCTAATCAACACCATTTCTTCCAAAAAAAACCATTTCATAGAATAACTAATAAACACCATTTCTTATAAATTGTATTTTCTTTACTGCTATATTGAATATGATCAGTGTAATTTATACATGTTCAAATGCATTTGCAGAGTACGCTTATTCATCCAAGGTGACTGAGAAGAGCGACATCTACAGCTTTGGCGTGGTGTTGCTGGAGCTCATTACAGGCAGGCTCCCCGTGGAGGCAGAATTTGGGGAGAACAAAGACATTGTATACTGGATTTCACGTAAGATTGTGACGAGAGAAGGTGCATTTGAGGTTCTCGATTACAGAATATATGAATCCTACAAGGACGACATGATTCAGGCCCTTAAGATCGCTGTTCGCTGCATCAATAAACTGCCGAACCTGAGGCCATCCATGAGAGAAGTCGTCCAGATGCTCTTGGAGGCCAAGCCCTGCAACATGGTCAAGTCGGTGCAGGGAAAGAATAATAATGGGGATGACAAGCCGGTTTACACTAAAGAATCAGCTATCGTCGACATTCCTGCTGGTTGCAAACCTCAATGTAAAGCATAATTAACTAGATTTGAAACTCTCCGTTAGGATTTAAAATTTGAATTCGTCCACTATATTTTAAGTTCTGCGAGCTGTAGGAATCGTCATAAATTTAAGTACTGTACAGAAGAAAGAAAAAGGAATAAATCAAATACTGTTGTACATAGCGGAGTACTGGAGTCTGGATTCTGCAGTCCATAATATCTGTAGGTTAGGTTTTGCTTTGGGTTTAGGGTTTTGCCAATGAGGAGGAATTAGGGTTTTCCTCACTCGCTTTATCTATATGTATTCTGTAATAGATAAAATTTTGCTTTGGGTTTAGGGTTTTGCCAATGAGGAGGAATTAGGGTTTTCCTCATTCGCTTTATCTATATATTCTGTAATAGATTCGAGGCTGAGTAGAGTGGCAATAACCATTGTAGTTTTTCTGCCATCATGTCCAGTATGGAAACTTTATCGAAATGTAATATGCGCATATATTGCCGAGGAGTGACCAATGCCATTATTCAAAGCTTTATGGATTCTTATTCGAACCTCCACTGGAAGTTTAAATATATTAAACTGAGCAACAAAACATTATTCAAAGCAAAGATTCTCATCGGATGAGGAGGCATGGAGTAGAATGCGCTGAGCAGAGATAATTTTCTAATGGTTTATACCACCAGCACAATCGCAATGAGTTGACATTTATGTACAGAGGCTTACATGCGGCGTCAAAAGTGACAATTGGAAACGACAGAAACAGAAAGAATCGCAATTCGAAGCTTCATGAGTGCAAGATGAAACGCACCAAAGTATAGATGTATTAATCTCATTAGCATAGCTAATTTACAAATGTTTTTATATTTCCACTAACAAGCATAACGTCTGTCTAGTCATTTCTGCAATGATTGCAGTGATTATGTAGAGGAGGTTTATAATATTTATGTAGTAATGGTAGTAATAAGTGAGTGAAGTTTATAGTTAATTAGGTTTGGTTTAAGTGGGTGAAGGAATGGGTTATATTTTTGAGTTTTTAATGGGTATATTATTGTAAAGGTTTGTAGTTTTTCCTTTGAGTGGTTTTATGCAGTGGGTATATTATTGTTATTAGCTTAGCGGTTCCTTTGAATGGTCTTGTGTACTGAGAATTTTAGAATTTATTTCAGATATTTTCTTAGAAATGAAGAAAAGTTTTCTGAAATTTTCTTCAAACTTTGTAACTATAAAAAGTAATTATAAATTTAAAATTTAAAATTTAATGGATAGAATATACACACATTTACTTACTAAATAATCAAAAATTATTTTAAAAATAACATTTTTATACATAAAATATTAGTTTAACTTTTAATCAAATAATAAGTTTACATTATATTATTATTCTAAAAAGTATTTAACATATAAAAATAAACATAAAATATCATATAATAAAAAAAAAATACAATCATTTTTATGTTGAAATCCAAATTAATATTTATGAATATACATTTTTATGTTGAAATCCAAATTAATATTTATGAATATAGATTATAAAGCAAAAAATTATAACCTAATTTCAATTTCTTTATACCAACATTAATATAATATTATATTAATATAATATTATATTATACATGTATATAAATCCAATCTATATTAAATATTAAAAATATCCAATGTGTTTTTTTTAGAAAAATAGGTTAGATATCATAGTTGTATCACAGGTTAAGGCCCAAATACACTGAGTATGCATAGTAGTACTAATCATTAAAGTGAATATGCAATATAAGTTAATGAATAGTGTTTATAAGGGTTTAAAGTATGAGATTAAGATAAATTTGTTTGATTAATTTATTTGTTATTATAATTAAGTTAAAGATTTCATAATTTATTTTAATTATCAAGATTTATTATTATTATATTTATTTTTAATTTTTTAAAATTTATTTTATTAATATTAAAGATATTATTTTGATAATTTTTATATTAAAATTGAAGTTATTTAAAATCAATAAAATTAAAATAATATATTATTAAAAAAATTAAAATAACTTTATTTAATATTTTTTTATATGTTTTTTAATAACTTTTTCTTTTATATTTATTATTATTTTACTTAACTTCATTTGTTGTTGTATTCTCCTCGCATCAATATTTATTAAAATGTTGCTTAATTGTACTCACATGACTATGTCCATCGAAGCGAAGAGAGAACTTGATGACCATGAATGTACAATGGATTTAAACAATGATTATAAAATAATGTCACCCTCGATACCAAATAAGGAAAGTGGGAAGCACTGGTCCAAATTACACCCTGGAATCCTAAATGGCCTTTACTTTTAAAATTCCCACTAATGAAGTAGAATATAGTACAACACTTTGAAAATTCCAAATGTTGCGAGCATAATATGGTACAATACTTTTTAATATTCGAATTGTTGCAAGCATAATATAGTACTATTATTTGATTGTAGTGAATATGTAAGGCATCCCATTTACATAGATTTTCACTGACTATATATAAAATAGAACAAAATAATTCTTCATACTTTATGATTTTATTCCATACGTAAGCTATTCCATATACATTAAATTTTTTAGGAAAATATATATAATACAAGCGATTAGAATATTTAGAGAGATGGATTATCTTAAAGTTTAAAAGTGGTAAGTTAAATAAACATTTATTATATTTCTCTTTCAAAGTACTGTGTAAATTATGCAATGGAATATTTAGAGAGATGGATTATCTTAAAGTTTAAAAGTGGTAAGTTAATTAAACATTTATTATACTTCTAAATTATGCAATGGATGGAGTGTGATCATATTGATGCGAAAAAAATTGGAATATTGTTTTTTTGGGGGGGAGTTTTCATGATCTATATTTAACCTATGTTATAATGATGTTAATATTATTTTGTTTAAAATAATGATGTTAATGCTGTCTTGTTTATTTAACATAATGATGTTAAAGTTGTTTTTGTTTATTTTATAAATTTTGAGTTTTCTAGTTTTGGATAACATAATGGTGTTAAAGTTGTTTTTGTTTATTTTATAAATTTTGAGTTTTCTAATTTTGAATCCATATTATATGTTGTGTTAGATATTTGGTGGAAAAATGATTAAACCATATATGTTATATGTTAGGAGCTTTGTTTAGTCTCATCCAAATGTCCAGGTTTTGCCCCTTGTGTAAAATTGAGAAAGAACTCTTTCCTATCATATTTGCATAGAGATATTATCGAACTAGATAAACTATATGTAATATTATGTATTAAATTTATTTAAAGGTTGTTTCAAATTAAGATTCCATTACATTATGACCACCCCACAATAGTATTCTACCAATTTTACCACCTAGTGGAAGTATAAACAAGAGTGCATACCACATGTGAGCAATGGGAAAGGAAGAAATTCTTCCTTTGAGCCCATTTTATATGTTTTAGAAATGAGATTTTATCCTTCCATTTGATGTTTAGAATCTCAATAGGGTCCTTTAGCTTAGAATTCAATATTTTCTCTCTTTTTGTAGCATATGTGACTTTAGTAAACTCATTGATCTCCCTGGTTAACTCCATAGCTAATCTGAACAATTTTTGGCCTCGTGCATGAAATAGATCATTGGCTAACTAAGGAGCCTCATTTGGGTCCTCAAATTGTCCTAATCCACTAGGGAACTCTCTTTGATATTTTACTCAATAGTGAATCCATAGAGTGTCACACTTTATATTGAAATGTGGAGATAAAATTTGCTATTTTAAATATTTTTTAAATTAGAACCTTCCAAACTTGTAGTAAGAATTTATTGTTCTTAAAAGACAATTTGTAAGGAATTGCATTATTTTTCTAATGATATATTTTTCATAATTTCTTAATGACATTAATTATTTCAAATTTATTTTTAATTATGTGTTTGTCCTTTGAAATGTCATGAGCATGATAAACACCAAATATAGTTTATCCCACATATTTTCAAAATATTATTTTTTAATACTTGTATTTTTAATTCAATTAATTAAATTTTGAAACACATTTCATAAACCTATATGTCCAAAACAAATCTCTTTCTTATGTCTATATAACTAAGAAATAAAAATACTCTTTGAAGAGTAACATCCAAAAGTATCCCAAATAATTTTTTTAATTTCTTGGTTGTATCATTTTTAAGATATTGAATTTTCTATTCACAAATAGGGAAAAAAATGTGTGTAAGTTTTAGAACAAAATAAACTAAAACTATAATATAAAAATGGAAATGGAAAAACTATATGCTATTGGAAAGAGGATAGAATGATCATTGGTGAAGTCTTGGTATTTAGATAAAGGGATTCCACCCCTTTGAAGTTGTGGGCCATAAAAATCCTTCGAAGATTGGTAAGGTTTGATAAATTTTAAACACTTGATCAAGGCTTTGTAATACCTAAATCGATGTCTTAGGGGGACTTTTGGAAACCCTTCATCAAGGGTTTGTTGGGTTTATTTAACCATTAATTAAGGGTTTTTTGTGATAATTTTAAATCCTTGGTGGAGGGAATGCATAGTTTGCATACTTTATGCTAAAAAATAAAAATAAAAATGTATTTAAGAAAAAATAGTATGCATCCTTTATGCTAAAATATGATTTATAGTTTACATGTTTTATGCTAAAATTTCCAGAGGATATACACTATTAGTATTAATTTAACAATATAGATGGAGAAAGGGGGGGGAATTACAAGAAAATATGAGCATAAATGATATAATGAATATTAATCCCAAGAGAAGGATAAAGAGAGAATGAGAAAAAGATAAGCACAATTAAGAGAAGAAGACAATATCATGCATGAAGAAGTAAACCTAACATAAAGTGTAGGAAACACCATGCCAAAGAAACACTAGAAAGTGTAGTTGATGTTGGAATAAACATCATTGGGGAGTGTACAAACCAACTCATTGATCAGTTGTTAGATGAGCCCATTGGCCATCCTTTCATGCATCTAATTGGAGAGTCTTAGGGCATCTAATTGAAAAAAATATTAGTAATATTTGGCCATGTTAATGAAATGGATATTAAAATCATAGACATCATTTATAATATGATTTATAATTTACATAATATTTTCTATATTTTTTCATTTTTCACATGCAACTCTATGTGACTAATTTCATATCTAAAAATTGCTTCCTAGTGATCTAACTATCAGTTAACAACTTTACACTGAAATTGTTGACTAAAAACATATGTAACATAAACAACAAGATTAAAGATGAAACATAAATACACAAGAGACACAATATTATGCTCAGTAACTTTATCCAATTCTTCAAATATGAGGACCATAACGAGTCCTCTCAAAGTTACCAAATCTGAGGACAAAACTAGTCCTCTCAAAATCACCAAATCCGAGGACGATCTTGTCCTCCAATATACAAACAAGTAAACCAAACCTCAACAATATTAAGGAAATATCCTCTTCCCAAAAATCTACTGCAGACCACCTGAACAACCTGCCGAGGTCACCTGACACCATCCTGTATGGACATGCCCTTACCCAGAAGAGCTTGTACGGATGCACGTGATTGTTCCCACTACAACTCATGTACATGTGAAAAATTGTACATACGCTTCGTATGAATCACTCCACTTCATATAATGTATTCCTTCTGTGGTTTCCTCTCTCTCCCACACGTTCAATGTTCTTTTTCCTACCAAGAATAGAAGATAGAGAGTCCTCAACCCTACGACAAATTTCCCACCCTAGCAGAATTTCCCTTTGTTGAAATCACCAAGCTTCCTAGCATAAGTGCAAACTCACTTATGCTAAATCCATTATTCTATTATGATACAATGAGATGTCATAATGACCTCTCTCCTTTATATACAATCCTTGGAGGTCACCATAGAACATCCTTCACAATTCAATATCAAATTAGGCTTTCCTTGTGGGTGTGAAGCCCCAAAACAAGCCCACAAATCCCATCACCAAACCAATGAATCCCTCACTCAAATACAAGTGGTTTTTCACCAAACCAAAAGGATAATATGGTGCCAACGAAGATTCCCACATGCCTCACACCTTTGCTTCTTGTGGGAATACATATCGAAGCTAAAAAAATGAACACTCCCTCTTAGCGAGGGAGGTATCCCATCCACCATTAGTTGGATGTACCTCTAGTAATACAAGCATATCTCTCCCAAATCCAAGGTGGTCTGCTTCTTAATTTGTACTCCAATAGTCCAAACCGATTACTCCCTCTGTCATTGTGAGAAATGGGTATGTGAACTATGTCACGTTTGTCTGGTTGGCCACATCCTTGGTCACTAGAACATATGCAGTTGTCCATTCTGTCTGGATGACTGCATCTTCAGTCACTAGAACACATCCAACTATCTATTTTGTCTTACTAGTTGCATCCTTCGTCACTGAGGCAAAATATTTATGACTGGTTGCATCCTCGATCACTGAGGAAAATTATTTTTGATTGGCTGCATCCTCGGTCACTATAGCACATTCTTCTAAAACATATGGATACTCCATACATGTCTCACATTCCCTAGAATACTCCTGCCTCTGAAGATCATTTTTTTTCTCCTCTATCATAGTAGCATAACCTGCTGAAATACATGGACCCTCTGTGGATGTATCATATGCCCTAGAAGCCTCATGCCTCGAAAGATCATATCTATCTTCTTCCACCCATGACACATGTCTTTTAGTCCTAGAAGATGTCTCTCTCTCAACTAAACACGAGGGGGAACTCATTCTAGATGACCCTCTCTCCATCTGAGCCAACTGACTCTCCTTGTGATTGGACTCACTTTGAGATTGCATGCTCCTCCTGAAACTTGAATCCCTCCAAGTCTGCACATCCCCTGGGGCCATCTAATCCCTTTTGAATTTCCTTTGCATAGTCATGGGAGGGTGATCCTCCCTTTTATATCCCAAGGGTTAATGCCCTCTAAAATATGGATCCCTTTGAGCCTATACCACTAGGGGGGTCACCTGCCTCACTACTCATGGAGCCACCTGCTCCTCCTCATTTTTGTCTCTACTCCTACCAGACACAACACTCATAGGACAACTCCTCATTTGATATAGTTTTCCTTCCCTAACTCCAAGAACCATTGTTGATATGAGGCTAGACCGTTTGGGCACAAGTAGTACCTATCCATCTCACAATGATACATGATATCCCTTCCTCTCAATATATAAGGCTGAGAGGACACTCCTCCTGAGTTTTGGCACCCATAACACATTCAACACCCTCAAAATATCTCCTAAATCCAATCGAAAGGATACAATACTAGATCCTTGTACTAAATGCTTGGATCCCATACCAATCTACACACATAAGTCTGAGCCAGTCTCTATGAGAATGTCAAACAACTCTCTAGCAGATGTCATATGGAAGTATGATCCACTATCCATCAACCATATCTCCTTGCTGGAGAGAGTACTTGAAAGGTGAAATATCAACAAGATCTCCCTTTGGAAACTATCTGCAATCTCATCAACCTCTGTTGTTGATGCTTGTTTCCTTCTTCCTCTTCCCTTCTAGTGTGGACACTATGAAGAATAATGACCAAATTCATGGAACTCATAAAATCTGGTCTTACTAAGATCCTTCTTCCTTCTTGACTCTGGAGATGGTTCTCTCTCAGGAGAATCCCTTCTCCCTGATGGACCTCTTCTGTTTGGCGAACCAATTCTTCCCTTTCTAGTGTGCTATGCAATGACTTGGTTCTCATCATTGCTACTCTTCACCACACCATCCATATCATCCCTAGATACTAACCATGTCTCCTCCTAGATAAAATTAGTCCATAAGCTGTCAAAGTATGGTAACCTATATCATGCACAGATCCCTTGCAAAAATGGTTCCCAAGACATGGGAAGACCTATCAATGCTACATTCACCACCTTAGCATCCTATACTCTCTCACCAATAGTTGTGAGTTGATCTCAGATCTAATTAATCTTCATAAGATAACTAACAACTATGTCTTCATTGGTCATCCTGATAATATGAAGTTGATGCTTCAAGTGCAACATCCTGCCAATATTATTTTTTTGGTAAAGACCACTAAAGCGTCATACATATCCTTGCAATTTGCTTTCTTAGAAATGTGAGGAATCAAGTGGTCCTTCACATTCTCTAGCAATACTCGCTTGGCCTTCACTTCCCTCTTCTTTTGAAATTTCAAATCTACAAAATCAGTCAGGCTAGGTGTTAAAAATAATAGGTGTGCTCATTTAACGATAGAAAATATAGTAATATTTTCACCCAACCATCGGCCGATGCCACCCCCGAGCACCTTAACCTTGACAAAGAATAATTCTGGAAGGAAACCCTAGGCCTAATATCCAATCAAGGTAGCGTATCACTCTCCAGAGTTAGCATACCAAGAAGAAATTCCAAACCATAACCAAGAGAGAGTCCAAGATTGAAACCGAAAATACAAGTTG
>CBVK0100243251.1:0-13996 GCA_900067695.1 Picea abies | reverse complement strand
TTACTGCTTCCACTAATTCACTTGAAATGCAGGGAATGAACACCTTCTTTAGTAATTTCATGGCTGAAACTTCCCCCATCACCAATCCAGAGCAACAATCAGAGCTCATGACTTGTTCTCAATCAACAACCTTTCCAAATGTGCCAAACACTGTTGACGAAGCTCATATATAGTCACTTTACTTCGATGGATCCAAATCCAAGGAAGGAGCCGGTGCAGGATGTGTACTCATCAATCCTGCAGGTAATAAGACTTTCATTGTCTGTCGATTAGAGTTTGGGTGCACTAATAATACTGCTGAATATGAAGCACTTCTACAAGGGCTTAATAAAGCCTTGGATATGGACGTAACAAATTTAATAGCGTTCGGTGACTCAGAAATCGTGGTCAGGTAGGTAAGAAATTCCATACACTGTTTGTCACCACATCTAAAAAGTTACCAAACTGAGGTATGGAGTTTGATACAAAAATTTTCATCATTTAACATCAATTCCATTCCTAGACTAAGTAATTCAGAAGCCTATTTATTGGCTAATGTCACTTCCAAAATTTTTCCTGCAGGAGGTCTTTCTCCGAATGCATTTTTGATTGAATTATTGTTTAGGCCGTCGATCCCAGACAACATCACTAATTGGAGAGTGTTCAATGATGACCAACAGATCATCAACTTCTTGCATATGGAGGACACTTTCCAAGGTGAAATTATCGATGAAGGCACTCAAAATGAAAATCTTCGTAACTTCATGGTAATATCAGATCCTAGATCTCCTGAATCGACTTCTGATATGGTAAACTCTATTCCCAGATCTGTTGTAAGACTAGAAAATTTCTATGATTTGCATGATAAATTTAGAGGATCAGTTAATTGTAAAACGAACATTTCTTCCTTGAATTACGAAACGATAAATCTAGGGACTAAGGATAATCCTCAAATATCAATTTGGGAACGAGATGCCCTGAGCAAGAACGATCCTCTTTTATAAAACTATTTAAAGAATTCAAGGATGTTTTTGCCTGGACATATGATGATTTAAAAACTTTTGATCCTAATATAATACAACATATCATCCTCATGAAACCGCAAACTTGGCATTTTCAGCAAAAATTAAGAAAGATGCACCCCAAATTGGAACCCACTGTCAAGAAATAACTGAACAAATTATTGAATGCAAAGATAATATTCCCGATGAGACACACACAATGGGTGTCTAATCTAGTTCCCATAAGGAAGAAAAGTGGTGAAATTCGACTCTGTGTCGATTTTCGTAACTTGAACCGAGCGTCTCACAAAGACAATTATCATGTTCCTCCAATGGTAACTTGAACCGAGCGTCTCACAAAGACAATTATCATGTTCCTCCAATGGAACAAATTCTTCAGTAGTTATCTGGTTCCGAAAGACTATCGTTGTTAGATGGTTTTTCAAGATACAACTGAGTCCTCATGTCCCCCTCAGACCAGTTAAAAACCACTTTACGTACCCCATGGGGCACTTATGCCTACAGGAAGATGTCTTTTGAGCTTATAAATGCCGAGGCCACTTTCCAGAGAGCAATGGATATTGTTTTTCGTGGTCTCATAAATCAATCTGTAGTGGTCTATCTTGATGACGTCACTGTTTTCTCCAAAAACAAGAAATATCACTTGTCTCACCTTAGGATTGTCCTAGAATGATGTCGCAAGTACGGCATATCTCTGAACCCTAAGAAGTCAATCTTTGCAGTGGAACAAGGAAAACTTCCCATGTTCATAGTATAAAAATTTGATAAAAATCATCAAGAGGACAGTTTATGAAAACCACAAAAATTGGCACAACGCGCTTTTTAATGCACTCTGCGCTGACAGGGTGACACCAAAAACTTTTGTTGGTAATTCTCTTTTCTTTCTCGTCTACGGAAGAGAAGCAATTCTCCCTCCTCATGTTTTGCTTCACTCTCTGCAATTATCGCAGAAAGTTCAAGAAGAGGATTGCCCTCCTCTTGAAAGTCGAATTAATGCCTTGTTGAAATTAGAAGAAGTAAGAGCACAAGCAAAGGAGAGACTAGATCAGCATCAGCAGATTGTGAAGGGTTGGTTTGATTCAAACTCTGCTTCGGATAGAAACTTCGAGGTAGGAGATTTGGCTCTCAAGTGTGATAAACCTCACAAAGGAAAAGGGGAGCACACCAAGTTCCAGAACCTGTGGTTGGGGCCTTTCATAATCGCTGAAAAACTAGGTCCCAGCTCCTTCCATCTACAAAGTTTGGAGGGACATCCAGACACCTTCTCGATGAATGACCAAGCTCTCAAGAGGTATTTTTCCTAATAAATTCCAGACCCACCTTTGTACATAATTTTTTTTTTTTCATTTTGTTTTCTGGTTTTTGGTTCTTTTCATTTTGTTTGTTTTCATTGATCTCTAGATAAGCTTATGTTAGTGTCACCTTTTAGTTCGTGAAGGGAAACCAGAATGCCTTATTATGAAGCAACAGTTAAGGTGTTTCAGAGCATCAATGTTGTAACTTGCTGAAACACAGACTAGCTGAAGAAACTTTATGTTTAGAATAGGTTTCCTAGTTTCACTTTATAATTATGAGCAGACACAACCATCATTAAAGCTCTTTCATTGTCCCTGTTTTAAACAAAACAACTCAAGTATGTCTTCCTGTCCTCGAAAAATTAGTCTCATCAAAAAACTAATTTCAAATCGTAATGAAGGTTATCAAGCAATAAATTAAAGGTTGAAAAATATCAAGTGTTCTAAAAACTGAAATTTTCAGCATCACCCCGCTCTTCTGAAAGACCGTTAAATTTATGCCAAATTGAAAATAATTACCAGAGAGTTGTGAGAAGTGTTTGTAAACCCACCAAGATACTGAACATGTCTGCTGGCAGCGAGTAAATGCATACACGATGCCAAGACAACTTCGTTGGGGTACCGAACAGGCATGCTAGCATCAAAGCGATGTCGGGTTCAAGAAAATTATCAGGTATAAATTTTGATATCAGTCATAAGTGACCTTTGTTTATACTAAAATTTCTTGGACAGGATAGAGGCGTAAGAGTGGGGTAATTGACATTCCTGTCGAGGCTATAGACGCCTCCTAGCAGCAGTGGCCCTGTCAACAGTATCAGATCCATTGGATTAAATGTCGTTGCTCTCGTAATTAAAATTTGTCACCGGAATTCATTTGAACAAGAAGATATCTGAAGCTGGAGTGTGTAATGATTGTTGAAATTTGATTGAGATGCTTGATGTCCTTCAATTGTTCTTTGATCTGTAATAATTCTAAGCATTCCTAACATGAAATCGTCGGTGATGCAAAGATAACTGCTTCTCCCAGTAAGTCACCATTGTTGGCAGTCCTACATGATTTTTGCATTTTCAAGTGACAAATGACAATTCTTGTAGCTGCCTACGCCTCATCCTGTAAATATTACTATTTGAAGGTGACTATTCGGTTGTAAAAATGATGTTTTGATTGTTCCTATTCATTTTTATCTTGCATTTTAGTGCTTGATTCATGATTGAAAGGATGAATCAAGCATTAAAATTTAAAATCATATTGCAATTCTATCTAAGGCTTGGTCTTTAAAAGGGTCAATGTGCTTACATCTCTTATCATGAATTTTGTTCTCCTTTGAGCTTATCATATATCAATGAAATACTTATTTTTGAGTTGATCTTGGATTGGAAGCCTATATTTTGGATCCTTTGTAAATATACCAAGAATCGATTAGCATTTGGACTATAAGCTTGTTCATTTAACATTCTTGGTAAATCAAATTTGATTTTAAATTTTTTATTTGCATTTGGATTGTGACAACGCATCCTCTCCTAACCTTTGCAAATCAAGTATACCCATTACATGTCGTGGGAATTGATCACACCACGATCGTACCCTGTACCTCATTTTAGCTAGCAGGTTGAAGTGACAGGCCTCTCATGATAGACCAAGGTCTGGTATTATGCTCTGTACTCAAAACATTCATCACCAGAATGCCCGAATTTCATGCCTGAAACCCTCACGCTTATGTTATGGTCACGCTGGTTGGATTGCTAGTCTTCTCCCTTTTTTATTAGCTCAGACTTTCCTCTGTTGCTGTTACTTCTTAAGCCCACAGTTATCTCGGGTTTCTCCTCTTACCATATGTTCAAACCCTTGATGGCCCCCGTCGTCCGAATTGAGCCAAATGGCTCTTAGACTTTGTTGCTTTACGATGACGCAAGTGAAACTCTGAAGAGCCAAGGTTGGGATTTGTTTATTAAGAATTTCCAGGGGTATAATTTGCAGGTGGCCAAAGATTTCTCCCTTACATTTGATGGATGCAGAGCTAAGGTGGGTGATATTCAGTTGGAGATCACCGAAAAGTTTCTGAGTGAAGAAACAAGACTCCCCCTCACTAGTAAAAAATGGTTTAAAAATTGGAAGCTGGACGAAGTACCCTGGAGTCTGTTCCTCATCTCTAGAAAAATTGAATGTGGTGACAAAGGTATTCCGCGTTCCCTACTCAAGGTTACATGGCATGGTTTATTAGCGGTTTTAAAACAATGTGTTACCTGTGAATGCCGTTATGGCATGGTCTTCCTATACCATGTGCGATTGCTCATGCATTTTGTTGGATTCCATTTAAACATGCCATTTTACCTGCTAAGAATTTTGTATAAAATGTCAAAGATATATAAGAAGTAGAACTTAGATTCTAGCCTCTTTCACCATGGATTGATTAAAGTATTGTTGGTTCATTGTTTAGAAACCTTGAGTGATGATTGGGACCAGTTCCAAGTTCACAATGGTTTTGCTACAAAGACTTCTATAGAAACCCCTGTGGTGGATAAACCTATGATATAGAAACCTCTTGGGTTCTCAAGTAGCAGGCTAGATTTCTTGTATGAAAATCCTCGTGAAAGGGCATTACCCGATCAGTCTTTGCGTGAGAAACATGATGTTTTTTCTAAGGTTATCAAAACCCCTGAGCATGAACAAGTTGTTTTCCCTAACCCTACTGTAAAATCCAACAGCAAAAACCCTTGCAAACAGTCAAAGACAAATCAAGAAATAGGGTTTCATAATAAGAGAGTTGGCCTAATCATTTCTAGGAGTCTACGAAATAAATCCAAACCTCATGTGAGCTCGTTCGATTCGATCGAGATCCATGAGGATTCAGAATCCGAGATCGAGAGGTTTCTGCAACAGGAAGATCCAAATTGTTCCGAACCAGACCAACCTTTCGATTATGTGAATAATCTCCCACCGTGTCTAAAAGACAACAAGAAATTTACATGTATCAAGATCAGTCAAAGGCCGACAGTGGATAGTAATGGTGTTTTAAAACACAGTCACATGCTTCCTCAACCGATTTCCCTTGCTGTACATTGCAAAGTTTGTTTACATTGGATAGGTCAGTATTACACAGAAATCCCCATCCTTCAAGTAAAAATCAAAGCTCTTGTGGCTCAAAATGACTCATTGGTAAACAAAAACCGTGAGCTCAAGGTCAATGCACAAAGACAAGCAAAGCGTTTGAAAAGGACGGGCAATATCATTATAAAAAATGATGACAGTGTCAAGGCCGTGATCAATTCTGAGATTTTGTGATTCAAATTTTGTTATCAGTTGAATGGTAAGATTGGTTTTTATCAAAATTATGTTTTTTGATGTTTTTCTAATCAATCTAGATCGATTTAGATTTCTGTTACCAATAATAAGACTGGCTACAAAATCGAGAGAGTCTATAGCCAGGTCAATTTCTCATATTAAATTTAGTAATTGATAGTTAATAAAATATTTGATTTCCTCATTTCTTTTTTTCAGGATAGGATGTAATTGATGTTGATCTTATGGGATGGAACATGTTGGACTTAGTCGATCAACTATCTTCTTTTTCTTATTTTGTAAATAGGAGGAAATTCTCATAAATATTGAAGATGTAGTTTGATCTTGAGTGGCTTTAAGCCCTCTATATTTATACCTTTTAAATCTTTTTGAGATCTGATCCTATCTTAGAAGATAGGAATTTTAGCCTTTGTAAACTCTTTAAATACTTCGTATTTTTGTAAGGAAGATCATCTTGGTTGAGGGCAAGAGATGGACGAGTGATTCCAAGACTTAATGGAACAACATATATGCATTTTGGCTTTAGCCTTTTATTAATGATGTTTTCATTTACTTTTTTTCAATCCTAATACATTAATAGGTTTGATAGATTTAGACTTAATGATCTATTATGTGCAGGATGTTTATATTATAAATATCGTCTATAACTTTCTTCTCAAAATTTAAATGTTGTGATCATATCTTCAATTAGAATGATAGGATTTATCTTTGAATTTTAATTGAATGATGAAATGCATAGATTACTTTCATATTTATCTTGCTGTAATCATGTGCAATTATGAGATCACAGGTTTATGTTTGTGTTTCCTCTTCTGTCATTAAAACCTAAGCTGCTAATACATGTTTTGAATTTATTTAGAACAATCATAAGGTTCATTGCATATTTCTCTCTTGGACATGGCAGTTGGATGTTATCCACTCATGCAGATGCTTGGATACACCTCACTAACTCACTAACAGGTTAGCTCCTTCGTATTTTTCTGTCATTTACATATCTGTCTCTTATTCTCCACTCATGCAGATGCTTGGATACACCTCACTAACTCACTAACAGGTTAGCTCCTTCGTATTTTTCTGTCATTTACATATTAGTGAAACTAGAATGTACAATTCAGCTTTTGACTACCAACACGTTTATGTTTCATAGTATATTTAATGCAAGATTTGTTAGGTTTATAGAGGAAAACAAAAAAAGTTTTAAATGTGCTTTCTTTATCTACTTCTCAATGGAAATAACTTTCGCATTTGATTTTGTAAGTTTCGATTAAAACTTGCAATTTGTAAATGATGTATATAAGTGATATTAGTATATTTTCTGCTTAAAATACCTACAATAGTTATGTTAGAACATATGTATATATATAATTTATAGTATTTAGTAATTATTTAGTTATTTTTTTTCCATTTAGGATTTTAGAATGGCTAATGGATCCATTAAACCCATCAGAACGAGTTACACCAAATGGCTTGGGTTATTTAGACAACCCCGAACCAGACTTGTTCTTCCAGTTGAAGGACGGTCAATTTCGCCCGCCAACAAGCATATAATAGACCCATTAAGGGAACAACATGTCACTTCAAGGAATAAAACCTAGGTGGGGAGGGAAACACTCCTCCGCATAAACCACTTGGGCTAAACCCAATTGAAAATAATCAATAGATTGTACAAGTAATAAATTATAAATAATCTTTGTTGATTTTATTTACCTGTGTGTCGATTTCAGTGACAGAAGGTTGTGTTTTCCCCAATATTTTTTTGCGTTCAAACACAGAATCATAGCCTTTTTCGAAAGAAAGTTTGAGGTCTTCCAGTGTTGGAGCTTCTTTGAACTCCAAGCCCTGCAATTTTTCATAACAACATGATTTTTTCTTCTTATGTCCAATTAATTTAAAATTGTTAACAATATATTATTTGTATGCAATTTATATTTTTGTACTTACAATTCTTGTGGCCATTTTCAAGTAACCCCCCGGGCCAAAGTTTGTTTTGCCCATGTTTTGTTATCCAAGCCGCGATGGCTTTGGATTTGTCTGGGATCCTGTATTGAAAAGTTTTGAAAACCTAATTAGATATCACAATGATGATAAAGCATCATAATTACATTATTAGAAGTACCCTCTCTAGAATCATTGGAGGACACTCATACTTAATTTTATTTTTTAGATGAACCCTATATTGGTCCCACAGATGTTTTAAATGTTCGACTTCTTTTGAGGTGACTCGGTATTTGTTGAAGGTGCCCTCACCGAACACGCCAACCAACTTGTTAATGAGTTGATCTTTTAAATTCAAACTTTGGATATTCCACCTTGTGCATATGGTGGCCCAAAAAATATCCAAATTCAACTCAATCATGTGTTTATAAAAAGTGTTGTTCCATGCAAAACAATATTATCATTAGTTTAAAATAATCGCACATTATACATAAATTTCAATTAGATTGTACATAATAATTAAAACACTTAATTCTTAAATACCTGGAAGCCTTTGTATTTTCATGGGGATCATGTCATCGTCTACCAAAAAGGTAACCAATAGTGTTCCCGTGCTAGTGACATGGGAAGATCTAGGAAAACATGCTTCAATATTTCCAATGTTACCTTCTGCATCCACATGATCCCCTTCACATTTTGGAGTGTGAGGGGGTGCACTACTGACATCGAAACTGGAGGGTGTATCGGTATGGATACCAATATGATGTAGTGTGGGTGTACGAAAGATGTTGATACCAACACTGGGATCTCCATGCACATACTCAGGATCCATTACCCACAAAAACTCCTGTAAAAATAATGAGTTTTTTTTATAAAGGACTTGTATGAGTATAAAAATTAAAATCCTAAATAAATAAAGTGACATGGGAAGATCTAGGAAAACATGCTTCAATATTTCCAATGTTACCTTCTGCATCCACATGATCCCCTTCACATTTTGGAGTGTGAGGGGGTGCACTACTGACATCGAAACTGGAGGGTGTATCGGTATGGATACCAATATGATGTAGTGTGGGTGTACGAAAGATGTTGATACCAACACTGGGATCTCCATGCACATACTCAGGATCCATTACCCACAAAAACTCCTGTAAAAATAATGAGTTTTTTTTATAAAGGACTTGTATGAGTATAAAAATTAAAATCCTAAATAAATAAATGGGATAATTAAATATGTTTCTTACCTCGTATTGGTCAGTCTGATGCACTAGGAATTTCATAATTTCATATTTCTCATGTGTTCGCGATTTAGTCATAATCAAAGAAGTGAGTTCCATGTTTAATTTTTTAACAAGCTTATTTGTTGTTTGCATAGGGGTGGTAGAGGGTTAAATTGCTTCTTCAATAATTTCTTCCTTGGGATGAGGTGTGGACTGCTCTAAGGCTTGTTCCTTCCCCTTGTCACCCTGGGAAAATGTATGAAAAATAAAGTTAGTTCATGAATATTAGGCATGCTAAAAACATCAAAGTAAAGAGTGACTAAAGAACATAAGGAGTGATTTGTGTGGACATTGCAGTGACTTAGAAAATGCATGAGAATATATTATTGTAAATGATAATCATAAAATATAAGAGTCATTGATTACATGTTGGGTAAAAATATAGTATATGTTTCACCCCCATAATAGCAACGTGTGTATCTATTATATTCAAATTGTAATAAATCAAAAACTACTCCCCTGGATCTATTGATATTATTGCTCATACGAATACATGATTTCCATCATGCCCCTCAAATACACAATTGGCTTACTTATTTTCGGTTGCAGGTCATGTATTGTTTATAAACCCTGCAATATTCCCCATTTTTTTTGGCCTTGCCTCAATATACATAGATGCTTCTTTATGTTGATCATTGTCTTTTAGTTGTATATAATTTACAGCCACGCCATATCTCCACATACTTTTTGTATATTGGACTAGCTGTATCCAATATTTGTATATGTAACAGGGCCCGACATACTCCATCAATTCAATTATTCTGTCATAACATACCTTTATGCCATCCATGGAAAATAACTCCAAACCATGTAATGACGATGGATAAATGCAGTATATCCTTTCGTTGACGTAAAAATCAGTGTTTATTTGAGGAAGATACTTGGGTACCCATCGTTTCACTAGATGTTTGTACCTCAAGGGCACCTCGATGTCGTCTATGCTCTCATCATCATAATAACATGACCCCCTTTAGCAAGATAAAATTCCATGTGTCTACCGATTTTTCTTTTGATCTTCTCACCTTTAGTTGATCTCTGCATGTTAGACCTACTAGACGTCTCTCTTTCAACCTCTATTATGCTTGAACTTCCCTCACTCGATGAAGATAGATATGAAAAATACTTGTTTGGTTGTACGTCCTATAACACTCCATAAAATAACACAAACAGTTAGTGAGTTTCAAATGTTGAAAAAAAACGGTCTTTTAGCAAAACAACATGCTCAAGAAGAAAATTAGTTTCCACTAATAGAGGGCATCATGAAATTCATTTGATGTTTATTCATCCATTTAGAGTGGAAACGAGGAATCTCATGGCATATGACCTTGCCAATTAGGGACGATTTTTATTCCAATAAAATATCATAATTGTATAGGAAGCCATTGAACTTCCACCTAGACTAGTTAATACAATGTGGAGGCTTCTTTAGTGGAAAATTCTTCATGTTGTTTAGCAAAAATTACTAAGGTGTTTTGACACATTCAAGGGCCATGGGATATCACTTCATGACAATGTTTTTCTTCTTTAAAGGAGAATCGAAAACATCCCTTATCTAGGCTATAGATGCTCATAAAAATCAATCCTTGGGGTTATAATGCCTCCTTGGCCCAAGATTTAATCACAACTAGCTATAGTGGGACAGGATCCTAGAAGTACCCAAATAGTGTATTCTTCCATATTATGTGACAACTTGAATAATATTGAAAATCTTGAATACAATCAAGATATTCATTAAGAAGGATTAAATTATCTCATGTATTTCCTTTAAGATGAGCTTCTATGGGGTCTTTGGAAGAACCATGATGGCCTGCTTCTTTTTTATCTTTCCTTGAGTAATTTCGAGAATGGTAGTTCTAAGTAGCAAGGTGGCCATTCAAATCACCCCTTGTGATCTTATGAGAGGAATGCATAATCACAACCTTAGGCCTATGCAATCCCATTAAAGGTACAAAAAGTAAATGTTGTGGTGGGGGAAATAATTTCAAATGTAACCCTATATCTCTTTGCAATCTAAAATCATCACAACTAAAGAATTTATTGAAAGAGAAGAAAAAAAATGAAGATGTGATTTCGAAAAAAAGCTAAATTTTTCCTTTTACAATAATTTATGAAGTTTTTATTTACAAAAACAAAAAAAGGTGAAAGGGATCTATTCTGGTTTCGTTACATTGTTGGTGTGTTTTATTTTAATATTTAGATCATACCCTGTAGTGACACAATCCACTCCAAGTTTGTTAGCCACTAATTATTATTTGTTGTGTCTTTGCATGTGCAATAATCAATTCTTCAAATTATCATAAGACAACCAACTAGCACACTCTATTTGTATTTGGTTTCAATGCTTACTTTTCTTCTTGACGTGCCAAGGCCAATGCCAAAAAAATGGAAAACAAACATTGCAATTTTGTTGTGCCAACATCAACCATCCATTGTGTATTTCTACTAAACACAATTCTCTAAGTTCGTTATGACAACCGAATAACACATCTTGGATGTTTGCAATATCCAACCTTGCAATTATTCAATATCAAATCTACACATTCAAAATATAACCAAACAATAACAAGATGCAACCACTTGTTTATTGTTATTGATATCACCATATCTCAAAGAAATTTAATTTAATCATAACTCCATAAGAAGAGGTTGTAGATAATTACTCAAACCCATGGTCTTGAAGGTGACTTGGTTGGCTACATATTGCTTAGATGTTGTCGAAATAAAACCCAATACTAATTTAACATCTCTATCCATCCATCATACATTCTAGCCATGAATGAAAAACATAGTAACTCATTTTGTCATTTCTACCACTATAAACATAAATAAGCAAGTGTAGCTAAACATTTTATTACAGGCATGTAGCTACACATTCATAGTGATGCATATAGACTAGGAAATTGAATTTCTTGTAGCATGTTGGTGTATTTTGATTGTACATGTCAAGGGATGGTTGTAGATAATCACCTCACCTTGTAGAGAGGGTGTAATGTAATGAAGGGAATGACATGGGGTCTAAACAAAGCACAAATAGATCTATTCTTTATAAATATGATTCAGGAAGAGCACACTCAACAAACAATGCCAACAATACAAGAAACTATGAATTGAGATATGGGTGGTCAAAACAAAATTGAATAGAATTCCAATACACATAATTATCATTTACAATGATCAAGCAATAGAAAATAATGCTATAGCATGTGGCAAATTGTAGGTGTTTAAGCGTGGTTGTATCATGTGGTACATACTACAAGTGCAATTGGTGTCTATATATTTTATTAGCTAACTTAATATAAGAGGAAAACACAACAAGCAAATGGTTAGTAGGCCCAAAGGAATGAGCTTTTGTTCCTTAGTCTAATTAAACAAGCGAGGAATTTCCTTTATTGATAAAAAAGTTAAAAGTGTTTTAGTACTTGATATCAAGAGGTTAAGTTTTTTTAGGATTTTGGAAATCTAATTCAAGATTTTTCTCTATGGAATCATGAAAGAGAAAGATACCATATAAATCACTGCAAAGTATTAAAGAAAGGGATAAATAACTTATATCAACTTTTCATATTTTCACTACTTTTAAGTTTTTTTTGCTAAATTGAAACAATGTTGATGAAAGAATGACAAGGTACACCTCATCGTATCTTATTTTGTATTAAAGCATAGGGTTGCAACTTCCATACTAAAGACATTATATCCTAAGAATTGTCACTAGTGAGATGATGGAATTCCTCTAACCATATCTCTAGTTAAAGGAATATAATAAATGTAGAGGGGAGAGGAGTGGTGAAGAGTAGATGGAAGGTAAGGGAGAAAGAAAGAATGGGGTGAAACAAGTTGGGGAGAAGCTAAGTGATTGAAATATGAAGGTGATTACCTTTTTCCTCCATCCCAATGAGAAAGTGAAGTGAAAAAGGTGTAAGGAGATAAATGAGTGGTTAAAAACACGGGGAGGAGGTAAGTGAATGGAAGGGGAAGTAGAGGATGCATATGACTTGCACCCATATTAAGTGGGTGTGATGGGGCAAGGAAAAAATGTTGAGGGAGGTGAATATATTATGGGGTATGTGTAAGCATCACAAATTCAGGAAGTTCAAAGGAAATAAAGGTGCACGAGATCATTGAGAAAAAGAGGTAAATAATGGTTATGTCATAAATTAAGGAGGAATGAAACATTCCCTTATAGAAGAACCACCACGGCTACATGAAATTTATTTCCAATCACAAATTAAGGAGGAATGAAACATTCCCTTATAGAAGAACCACCACGGCTACATGAAATTTATTTCCAATCACAAAAAAATTGATCGAGACCTTACCATCACAGTTTGAAGGGACTTTGTTAAATATAATCGTAGAGTAATATTCCACAAGTTCATGGAATAGATTCACAAGTCACGAGTTTATAATTATTCTTATAATTCAAGGCTATACGTTGATCCCATGTATAGTCACCAAAACTTAGCTAAAAACGTAATAATATCATTATAATTAATGGATAATTATAATAATATTTATGTATTGTAGATAATTATAATAAGCTTTTAAAAATAAGCTTTTTCGTGGAAATACATCAAAGTAATAAATTTCAATTAAATGGAAAATTATAATTCAGGGGTTTTATAATATGCATATAGAGGATGGTGAAGAATGTCCTTTCACATCTCCACGTAGTTGTCATTTCTACACATTGTAACTTGGCATCGGGTTTGTGAGAGAGAGGAATATGAAACAATTAGTGTCATTTCCATGAGAGTATTCATTCACCGTCTAGTTTGTGAGAGATCGGTAGAGGAGGAGTATGACACAACATGAGGAAATGTAGAGCCCAGAGGAAAGAACAAACCAAAGGCCCAAGGGTTTATTGTAATATTTTTCAAGCACCGAACCTCAACTAGAATCACTGTAATACCTTACAACAGTTCAATTACAAGGTCCTAAGGCATAGATCCGGCTAGATCCAAAGCAAGTTCTTGACCGTTTGATTAGCTTCATAACATCTCTGAACCCTTTGGATCAAATAAGGAAGGAAATATCTTCGTTAAGAATTCGTGTTACATAGAAAATTAGGAGGGAAATAGCTCCATGAAAAACGGATTTCTCAGAGATGATTTCATTTGCAGTAAAGAGAGAAAATTTTCCTTCCTTTCCTTTGCCCTTGTCCTTTGTCCTTTGGTTCACGGGGTT
>CBVK0100243247.1:0-22788 GCA_900067695.1 Picea abies | reverse complement strand
ACTTCCATCTTGAATAAGGACTATGAAGGGTCCATGACACTCGAAATCGAATGTTCTTTCATGGATTATTTCCATGAATCCTTTCTTGAGTCTTCTTGATCTCCCGATTTCCCCTCCGACCTGATCTCTAAGTTAGAGCCTCCATCATCTTTGAATAGTCTGATATTGCTTTCTAGAGTCACCATGAGGAGGTTCATATTGCAACTAATGTCGGTGACTTGCGCTTCCCACCTCTCAAATCTCTCTTTTGATGTATCTTGAGGGTTATTATGAACAAACTTGTCCATGATGGATAAGGTTCCTGTGACTTCTCTTTAATACAATTCATGTATCCTGCAACTTACCACAACTATCCAAAAGAAAAACATGCTCTGATACCAATATGATATGTAAATTGTCGTGGATATTCCACTAGAATAGTTCATCACAACTGATCTAGTAAATATTGAAATCTTTACTATTAAGGTTATTTTTCATTTAGATCTCCAAAATATTTAGTTACTGATTTTTTGTTTATGCATGAAATAGATAAAATGTGTAAAATAGAGAACCATAAAATATAACGACACCATCCAAAAATAAACACAGGATATGACTTGGGAAACCCAATACAGGAGAAAAACCATCTAGAAGGTGAGGTTTCTCTGCTCTCTTTTTTATGGTATAGAAATGATGCAAGTACAAAGAAAGAGGCACTCTCTGTGGAGTTTCCTTTGACCTATGGTCTGTATGGATACTACAAAATATCTCCTCATTTTTTATTCTCATAGAATAACACTCTCATATATTTTTCTCAGCTATGTAACAAGATACAATGCAAAATAATGGAATTGCTTCTTCTCCTAGTGGTCTGGTATTTAACATGTCCTAATAGCCATCTAGGGGTAGGTTTTTGGCTCCCTCAACCCTCAATTGTGATAGGTTTTTTGACATTCCAAAGCCTTCTTAAAATTACTACGTGGCTAGCCACATATGCATGAGTAACATGGGTTGACATGGCATCCTCTCGTACCATGGTGATGAGTAACATGGGTTGACATGGCATCCTCTCGTACCATGGTGGTCAACATGGTAATTCAACTTGTGGGAGGAATAAATTTTGCATAACGATCTCCTATTGATGTGATTTTTGTACTGTTGGAAAGGTCTTAATGTGTAGAATAGTGTCATGGGGTCCTAGTTGTGTTGGGAAAGTTTTAACCCAAAAAATGTTGATTGATGCCTCAAAATGGCCCTAGAAGGTTCTAGACCCCAATTTCCCAAACTGGGACCTACCACTAAAATGGCCTTGCATGTTGATTCCTCCAAATTTTCCACTCTAAAAGAATCAAGATAGATGAAAAATAATATAATGATCTTATCCATATCACTTTCCCCCACATAAAATGAATCCATGTGTGGGCACATGAATGGACGTAGTGGGAAAGATAACACTAGTGGAACTTGTGGAAGGAAAATATGTAACTAGTGAAATTCCCCATATGGATAAAGTAGATGTACTAGGAATGGTGGTGAAAGAACCTATACCACTAATTGATGGTAATGAAGAAGTCAAAGAGACACCTCTCGTAACGTTGGGTGATGAAGGAATGGGTCCTCCCATGCTAGATGAGACACTCACGCCTGAAATTAGGTGAGAATGGCTAAAGTAGGAAAAAAGATTACCAAAAAATCTATTAATCTGAATGAGTACAGAGTCAAAAATCACAGTCAAGGGGGGTTTAAAATTTTGTGGAGGAATTTCATTAACCACTTCAATATCCATGTGATGAATCCCCTCTGAATCTGATGAGTGAATTTCTAAGTCTATTAGGTCAGTGTCATCTGCTATGGACAATACCCTCTACCTAGTGGATGGTGTATCTTCCTTGTCAGGAGAAATTCCACACTATATACATGAATGGTGAAGAGGTTGGTCAACCACAATGAAATATTATGTTTTTTCCAAGAAAAAAATATTGTATGGTCAAGTAGACACCCAAAACCACATGCCACACCCCTAGAAAATCTAGGTTATCAATAGGAAAACCTCTATACAAATGGGCCTTCTGAAAACCAACCCTTGGGGAACGTCAAGCCCCCGAGACCTTAGACCAATGAAGGTGGGAGCGATAGTTACAGTAACCCACACATAACAATCCTTATTGGTGCAAACACACTCATGAAGACGAGCACCCTCTAGGGGAATTGAAACAATGATTCAATGTTTTCCTTAGGTACTTCCCACCCATAGTCACTTATGTGATGCCCCTAGGGTCACTATGGATACCACTTCGCATTCAGAGAATGGGAAAAATAGTCACGGGTTGGGACCGCACGTATGGGAAGGGAAACAAAGCCCAAAATTTTAGAGAGGATTCTCGCCACTTCAATCCAAAACCCATGTACATGTAGTAGTCCAATGGACACCAAAACAAGCGAAGAAGGGATATCACCCCACTTACTGTAGTGAGACCTCATGCTTGACACGTATGTTAAAGGTTATTTCCCAACAAGCACTCCTTTCTACTAATGTATTTAAACTCTCTTTAATGAATTCCTAGTTTCGATTTGACAGCCTTGGAGAGTTAAGTCTCCAAACCTACACCAAGGCCTTAAGTTCGAAAGTATGTTGATTTGATAAAAAAAAAAGAGTCTAATAATTTTTAAATTAATTCTTTCCTTTTATTTCATGTTGATTACTTAAAGGATATGGAATGGACCAAATGGTGTTTTGACTCTTTCAAACCCAAAGAAAATCGAAAAATGATAATGCACAAGATGGAATTTTTGTCTTTTGATGAAAACTATCTAAGGGAGATAATATAATTTTCATTTTTCCACATTAACTTTCAATGAAAAGTAGCAACATCAGACTCCAAAATGTAACTATCAACAATCCGAAAATAACTTCATATCTCAATCTCTAAGAAACACACCAATGCAACTATACAAAAATGCCCAAAAATGATCAACCCTATATGATTATGAGATGCATTTTATTTATTTATTTCAGTAATGATTATGAAAATGAAAATGCATGACACAATCACAAATTGGAAAAGCAGGGTTGTATGATATTGGAAATGGTCACTATTCACATGCCAATGTTGATACAAGAAGCATACCCAAGACTTTCATAAACAACTATGCCATTAAAATTTCCTTTTGATTTCAACTTCAAACACAAATGAAACAAAAGCACACTACACAACTATATTTGCAAGAAATAAGAACAAAAAATCTTCCTAGGTAATTATTCATTAGGATACACTCATGCGAATAATGCAATAAAAGATGAACTCTATGTGAGACTCCTAGATCCATTTGACAATGCAAAAGGAAAGATACACAACTATCCAAGTATCAAAGGATCAATTGCAAGACACCTGCAACCTTCCCAAGCCAACACTTAGTTAGATCCTAAAAAATTCCCCTTACAGGATGTGGTCATAGGTTTCCTTTGAGCAACAAGTGACTAGAAAGGGATGATCACTCCTTGTAGGTCTATATAAAGTGAGCGATCACTTATGTCATGGAAACATATTTGAACGAGGGAAAAAATGAGAAAAATTAGTAAATGTATCTCATATCTGAGGGATTTTGAGGTTTCAAACACTTATATAGAAGAAAAATATAGTTCCAAGCCACTAGAAATTCTCATAAATAAAAAATAGCTAGGGGAACTTTTCAAACTACGGAAGACAAACTAGGCTCTCCACACTGGAGTCACCAATATTTTTGTATAGGAATCTCTCCTATGAATAGGTGACCCTCTCATTGATCTAACATATATTAGAGATAGATTGTGGATATATCCATATGATCTTTCATGCTAGATCTAGGATTTTACATTCAAGCTACACTAACAATATACGAGGGCATGCCATACCTTTTCCCCACAATGTTTTTCTTCACATGATTGTGACTAATGCAACACCAAGAATTCACCCCAGCTCCTAAAATGAATTATTTGCACACAAACAACAAACAAACCTCCCTCAAACTTGTTTGGCATAAAATGAATATACATGACAATTAGATCTAATCTACCTTTCTCAGGAAAAGACATATTTGTCAATGTTTGCAAAGAAATCATAACAATTTACAAACATTGGAGGGGAAATATCATTGATCTATATTAATGATAAAGAAAACAAAATAATTTAGTGTTACCTTGAGACCATTGAAGTACTTTCTGACTCCAAGCTTCTGAGACTTCCTTAACCCTCTCTCTCAAATGTTATTATACTAACAAATAAATCTGAAGATTATAACAAGAGTCTCTCTTTGGTTATATTTTGGCAACATAAGGCTATCATCAATTTATCTTCCTTACCCCTTGATTTTCCATTCTTTTATAGAATGGTGGAGGAGTTTAAGAGATAGGTTCAAAGCCTAGAAATTGGTGAGAAACATGTCATGCACAAGTTCCAAGGCCCGTGATGCATCATGGCCAAACTATCCCAATCTAATCTCCTTGTAACACATCAAATATAGAATATTCCAGGGGTAGTCCCATTTTGAATTAAGGGAAAAATCAATCAGTTGCACCTTGCATAAGGACAAGAAGTGACCAATCACTCTTATATCTAGGAAAAGAGCAATCATGCTCAAAAGTAATGAATTTTTTTGTGTTTTGCTGGCACAAGTATGTGATTTTGACAAGATGACATTTGTAGGTATCCTATGGGGCCCATGGTGACAAATATAGGTATAAAAGACCTATCATTTTCAAAGGAAATAGTTTATATCAACATTGGGGGTAGTTGACCATTCTGATTCATGCCTCATCATGCTTGATTTGGATAACTACGAAAGTAGTATCCCATCCTTGGCCTCATTCCAAATTCTGGTAACAGTCAGAAACATTACCATCACCGATGAATTATAGATGAGAGAATATATTTTCATAATGTTGAATAATGTTTGGTAGAATCTAGGCTCCCATGAGTTGACCCCCTCTGCTATCACCCTTTGGCCCTATGATGGTTTTCATCTCAAACCGAGGGACTTTTCCAAAATTTACCTATTGATATAGCAAGAAAAATAGTCTTTATTGATATTGAGGTCGTATATGCCCACTTGGAATACAATATCCTCCTATTATGTAGTTACATGTATGTGATGAAGGTCGTCGCTTTGTCTCTGTTTCGAACGATGATACTCCCTCACAATGAGAAGGTCATCATAGTAGACCAATTGAAGTACTATGAACCATGCCCAAGTAAATTTCGATAAAATCCTTCCCCTCACTGGGGCACATCATGAGTTCTCATCCTTCATTGAAATGGGCTTTGGGATCTTCAAAGACTCCTTTCTCCTTGTCACGTATCAAGGTGAACCACCTTATGTTTCACCCCTATATTTTCATTTAATATCCACATCATGATAGGTCTTTTCTTACGACAGTTGTAGTTTCCAATTCTAGTCAAATACCCCTGGGCTTGACAAGCCATCAATGCCATTAAGTATGAACACTTGTCAAAGTATTCATCTTAGGTCCTAGGGAATGTTCTCCTTAAAACAATGCTTTACTGTTACTATTTCCCCTGAGGGTGATGCATATTTCCACTTCATAGATTCTCCATTGATAGCATAATTAGTGATCTTTTTGAAAAATTCTCATGCTTAGAAAACATCCTTCCACATATTGTCTACCATTGTGAACATGTTTTGATAATTTCATGAGCATTGGACATGCCCGTATTTTTTGTATAAAGCAATAAGATATTCAAAGATGTTCAATTTTTGCAGGTGGGTTCTCATCACTCCTCGCTAGATGAATACTCCTAACCTCATACATTAGGGGAAATTGTTATCACCTAAAAATCACTCACATAGTTATATAGGTGATCACTGGGAATGCCATCAACATAGCATAACAAAGTGATATTACGTGAAAATTATATAGGTAAATCTCTCTCTCTCTCTCTCTCTCTCTCTCTCTCTCTCTCTCTCTTCTCTCTCTCTCTCTCTCTCTATATATATATATATATATATATATATATAATGTGTGTATGTGGAATTATACAAGAATTCAATATAGAAAATGATGATGTATTTCGGCTAGATGAATACTCCTAACCTCATACATTAGGGGAAATCACTGAGAATGCCATCAACATAGCATAACAAAGTGATATTACGTGAAAATTATGAACCACCTTAATAGAGCAACCAAAACTATGGAAAATGGGCATTTATTCATTTTCCCGACTTGCTAGTTGGTGTTTTATGCAATCTTTGTGGATATTCCTTCGATAGCCACATGATTTTGCAAACACAAAAAACTCATCCATTTTCTAATAAATGCATGAAATCCCATCAAAGGTACTTTGAAGGTGGCATACAAGAGAGCCTCAAGCTCCATCACCATTTAATGATAGTCCTTTGGTGGTTCTATGTCCCTTCAAGCATGGGGAACTATAATTCAAATGTATACCGTTCATGCTTGAAGCTAGTTCTAATTGTGCTTGAAGATTTCCTATAAATTGAAGGCCATGCAACAACATTAGAAAGGAAGAAATTGCAAAGTTATGTTATTAAGATAGCTCTTGAGATCATTCATCTTAAGCTCTTTCTTGTTCATCCATAACCACATGCTTGTAGTTGAAATCTTCCATTGGAGAGCCAAATACACTTCTTCACTGCACTTGAGAGAGCGTGTGTCTATTGGAGACACAAAGAACCCTCCCAAGGAGAGTGAGGGATCCCATAAGCTCAAATCATTCTCTATAGTGCAAATTACAAGTTCTTTCCATTGGTATATGAATATTGTTGCTTCCCTTTTATTTCTTGGTGAAACTTTCATTGTTTTTTTCTATTTTCTTTCCTTTTATTTATGTTTTGCAAAAGTGCTCATGTGTTTGGACTAACATCATAACAATTGATTGTTACATAGCTTGCATCCTTTCTATAGAAAGGAACTTTTGTCTCACCCATGTGGCCAAAAATCCCAAACAGATTGGCAACTCCATTGGGTTTCTAACTCATAATTCTTTCTACATAGGTTGTTAGAACCATCTCTCTACTTACCATTGTCTTGCAGGTCTTCAAATCGACTTGTCCACGATGTGAAAACCATTTTTCATCTTTTTTTATGCATAATTTACCTTTCAACCACATAATAAATTACATGTTTGTTTTCTCGAAACACATGAAAGTCCCACAAAAAACCATTATTCTTCCATGAAACTTGTGTGATTGTCTACATATAGAACCATGGATGTCAATTTATTTAGTTTTTTTAGCTATCATTTCAGATCAGAGTTAGAACTAGGTGTTAGCTTATAATTTTGGGCAAATTGTAATCTCACAATATTTAGTCTTTAGATTCATCCTTGTGTAGTAATTAGCTATCCTAGATCGGTAGGGGGAAGAAAGAACCAATTTTCCCTTGTTTTCCTTGTCACATGGATGGCCAATTGTGTTATTGTGCACATGAATTTTTAAATTATAATTGGAAATCATTAATACTTTGTTCTTTATTGGACTTGAAGCAATTTTTTTACCATACTATGCTCTCTACCTTGCAAACTTGAGTGACCTCGGTAGATCATAATGTCTTAGAGTGTTCTTCACCTCTCTTGCAATTCACAACAAACACTTAGGAATTGACTAGTTGGAGAAAGCACCCCAAATGTGCATATCTTCATTTGTTTTGCAAAACAACATATAGGGAGTTAAAGGAAATAAGGACCCCAAGTTTCCACATATTTTACAATCTAAAGCTAGTTTGATTTTTCAAGCAATTTCAAATTCCACAAGATTGCAATAATGGATACTTAGAACTTAATTAGGCAAGAGTAAAGGACCCCATGGCATCCACATGCTACAATTTTGTTCATAATTTTTTTCACACTTTCCACTTGCACACATTTCACTCACACACTAAGGACTTGGAAGTTCCCCTCTCTTGAGTATGTCCTTCTCCCTATCTCCAAAAGTGATCTAGCAGAATAAAAAAAATTGAGGAGCTCTGAAAAAATCCTTCATCACACCCTTAAGTAAAATGAATTGGTTCATAAACCCAATTCTAAACTTTTAAAAGACAACTCTAACCAACAAACTAAAATCCTCCTTCAAGAGGTCACAAAATAATCTTTAGTGTTGTCTAAGATTTTGAGGATAGATTTTTGGTCTTTTTTGTCATTTGGGTCAGCAAAAAGAGACCATTAAGTGTAAACTAGGCAGAAGTTATACCATAGTTAGAATTTGAAAGTCATTCCATAAACACAAATCATCAATATCAGGTAAATAGACAAAAAAAAACATAAATATAAAGAGAATGGAAATAAAACATGGCACAATGAAATGTATACCAAATGGAAAGGCCACTGAAATATACACTACGACTCTAACAAAAAATTCTAAAACCAAACTAAAGGAATAATATAGGTTTAAAACTTCTAACATCTTTTATGAATTCATGAGTAAATCCTTGCCAATAAAATATAAGCAAGGATGAAATGTATACCAAATGGAAAGGCCACTGAAATATACACTATGACTCTAACAAAAAATTCTCAAACCAAACTAAACAAATAAAACTAAACAAATAATATAGATTCAAAGCTTCTAATATCTTTTATGAATTCATGAGTAAATCCTTGCCAACTTATAGCTTATATCTTATGAAAAGAAAAAGAAAAATTAAATAATGAATCATATTCTCAAATAATTCTTATAGCTTATATTTGAAAAACTAAACTAATAATATATGTTCAAAGCTTCTAATATCTTTCTTTTATGAATTTATGAGTAATCCTTGCCAACTTATAACTTATATTTTATGAAAAGAAAAATAAAAATTAAGTAATGAATCATATTCTCAAATGAGTTATTATATCTTATATTTGAAGAAAAGAAAAAAACCGCATCAATACGGGCAAAGGGAGTTTGGTTTACACAATAAAATATAATTGCAATCGTTCCTTTATATCGACCTTATTTGTACAAGATTCGTTTCTTAATATGAGGCCACGGAGTAATAGCATTACATATGGAGGGGCAGGATGGCGAGGTGCTTCGGTCACTCTGAGATTTAGAGACCGAGGAAAGTCCCCGGGCCAAATATAACAGAAATTGCATGCTTGAGAGAGCAGGTCTTCGCTTTGAAGAACATCTGGCGTCCCTAGTGGGCGGGGCTGAGACACGTGTGGAGCCTTTACAGATGATGCTCGGCGAAGTAGCTGGCCATGATTACAGTAATGCACCTTCTCGAAATGTTCGACCAACAGAACGGGGCTTACGCCCACCCTGCCTAGTTTTTTGGTTACTATTCTCTTGAAAGAGAAATTATACCCAGTTTTTTCTAAGGGATTTCTCTGTAAAATTGTTTAATAAAGGAGAACCGGAGCACCAAGATCCAAACAGTTTTAAGCAAAGACTATGTTTTATTTGCAGGTTTAGTTGAGGCTTTGCCTAGATTCACCATTCACAGGCTTGATTTGAGGCTTCGTCTAAAACCAGAGCAGAAAGAGTTCTTCTCAATTATAAAGTGGTTTTAAGCAGATTTTCTGTTCTGTCCTCACGCTTGCTTCGATCCTCTGTCTAGAACCATAGTATCAAGAGCGCTTCTCAGTTATAGGTCTAATTGAAATGAAGAGCCACTTTGTACACCAGCTTGTAGATTACCACAAAGCACTATACTTTTTTTTATGTAACATCTATTCATATAAATGGCAACTGTCAGTGGTTCAATAGTATGTCCATGAATCATTTGATATTAGCCTCAAGGAATTATGGTCCAATACTATGCTCATTTCAAGTCTTGAATTCAGCCTATCTCGTTGTGGGTCTATTTTCCTTGGTTCGCTCTCCCTATGTTTCTCCTTGTACTAATTTAGGTATGTATCTCCTTGTACTAATTTAGTGTGGGTCTATTTTCTTGGTTTGTTCTCCCAATGTATGTCATTGCAGTAATTTAGGTATTTGTTTGATTTTAATAATAGTTTTAAAGAGGTTTTAGGTTTTTAGTTTGGGTGGTTGGGTAGCATGTTTGTTATCTTTTTCACCTGGGTTCAATTTTCATAATGGGCATGTTGGTTCATTGTGATAATGTTAGAAAGGTAGACGCCTGTAGTGATAGAGGTCTAATCTGATGTGCTTTGAGATGCTTCGGCTCTTGCTAAGTCACAAATGTTTGGTATTTTATTCATTTTGGAAAAACATTATTGCCTTTAAAACATGTAGGTTCAATTTTCATAATGGACATGTTGGCTCGTTGTGATAATGTTAGAAAGGTAGATGCATGTAGTGATAGAGGTCTAATCTGATGTGCTTTGAGATACCCCGGCTCTTGCTAAGTCACAAATGTTTGGTATTTTATTCATTTTGAAAAAAACATTATTGCCTTTAAAACATGTAGATTTAATTTTCATAATAGACATGTTGGCTCGTTGTGATAATGTTAGAAAGGTAGATACCTGTAGTGATAGAGGTCTAATCTGATGTGCTTTGAGATACCTCGGCTCTTGCTAAGTCACAAATGTTTGTTATTTTATTCATTTTGAAAAAACATTATTGCCTTTAAAACATGTAGGTTCAATTTTCATAATGGACATGTTGGCTCATTGTGATAACGTTAGAAAGATAGACACCCATAGTGATAGAGGTATAATCTAATATGCTTTAAGATGCCTTGACTCTTGCTAAGTCACAAATGTTTAGTATTTTATTATTTTGGAAAAACATTATAACCTTTAGAGGATAATTAAAATATCATTGCTCTCAATGCAATTTCTTCTAAGTAAGTCACTCATAAATTTCAATGTCTTCATTCTAAAAATTATGCAAGAATGGAAACTTGTAGCAAGCACATGATTTATCCATTCATTCAAGTGCTAGAAGATATGTAATTCTTAATTTATCTTAAATGGTTTTTTATTAAAAATTATGCAAGAATGGAAATTTGTAGCAAGCACATGATTTATCATTCATTCGAGTGCTACAATATATGTAATTCTTAATTTATCTTAAATGGTTCTTTTATTAAGGTAAGAATATTTTTAAATTTTTTATAATTGATATTTAAATCTTCATATTTAATATTTTGAGTGTGAAATCATAATACACATATCATTATTTTAAAAGGTTAAAAAAATAATAGTCCTAATATTGTTCAATTTTTTTTTGTCCTTTCATTATATATTATAGTCTTTTTAGGCTCCTCTAGGGAAGATTTTAAAAATTCATTCACAACATTCTTTACAACCTCAAGGCTTTATTGGAAAACCAAACCAAGATCATAGCTCAAAACAAAAATTAGAATATCAATGAAGTGATCTGTAAGAGACCCGATCCCCTAATCCTTACTTAGGTTGATGGGGTGTCAAAATTTCGCCTTACCTTAACCATCTCAAAACCTCTTCTCGAGGGCACCATCATCTTTTGCTCATTAAGAGATTTCCAATGAAATTAATTACGCTCAGATCCAAGTATTGGATCAAAAGTTATGGCCTTCCAAAGTTTTTCTAGACTCTCAAGGTCAAAATCCACCTCACCGCCACATGGCATCTTGTTGCTCGTGCCATCTAACATGGCGCTATCCATTTGGCCCATTGAGCCTTCCATTTCAATGGCCCCGATCACTTGGGATTGTATTCGCCCTCGTTGTCAGGGTCCCACTCACATGGGACATCAACACCCCAACCCAATTGTTCCGTCGACAATCAATCCTTTCAGGATTGTCCTAGATCCAACGACTCTCGGGACTCTTCCTCCAACAACTCTGATCGTGTCAACGCTCCTAACTTGTACGTCAAATAACCTTCAAATCTCCACTGCTCTCATAGTGAATGTATGGGACCCAGAAGGATCCACAACTAAGGTTACACCTAGCCTAACCACCGATCAACGATTGTTGTTCAATCTCCCGACCTTGTCGTCGTCAACACTTGCTTTCCATCAACACTCCTGGGAAATTTATGTTCTCGAATACTCCGACAACGATTTTTTCGTCAGGGGCCTTCTTCCCATCTTCTATCTAAACCTCTGATCTCCCTCCTTTGACAAATGGCTAGGATTTAAAAACGTCTAGATCCAAAGGTCTAGATTTGCAATCACAGTTCTAAGGGTTTCCAACCCCCTTCCAAGAGCACACATGTCCCTCGTCTAATTCACCGTTGACAATTGTCACCCCGATAGACACATTGGTTGCTATGCTGGCACACCACGCCATCATGACATCTTCTTCATGTTGGCTTCCATGGTAGCACATCATGTCCTCATGAAACCATCTTCCTTTATCGTCATCGGTACCCTTGGCCAACATGCGACCATAAATTTTGGATGTAGTTTCCAAAATTTTCCCTTGATGTGGCCATCAATGTTGCAATGATTGTAATGGTTGTTGAGATCTTTAATATTATGTGTAGTGGTTGTTGTCTTCTTATATTCCCCCCTTTCCACTTATTCTTCCCCTCCTTGGAAGCTTCCTGGTGTTCTTTTTTCTTCGAACCACTTGGCTTCCCTTTCTTTTGGCATATGTTTTCCTGGAATTGTTCCTATACACATGCCTCATCCATTTTTCTTCGCTTGAAGAGCATCATTTGCTTTCATAGATGACAATGTAAACCCCCTAGATAATTTATGAGTACAAGTGGGTTTTTGGGAGAGATACCCAACATGATGGACATCTTTCTAAACTCAATGGTGTACTCCTATACACTTTTCCCTTGCCTCTACCTAAATTAGTTCCACCAGATCCATTGATCCTCTACATATCTGATAGGGTAGAATTAGGACTTGATGAGGGTTTTGAAGTCCTCCCACCCAGTTACTCGTGGATCAAACTCCAGCCTAAGTGTTTATGTGTGGATTTCCCACCAGTTTAAATCATAGAACTCTAACTTCAATCTAGTAAATGAAATTGTGTGCCCTTCATCTAAATGGTGAATGCTAAAATAAACTTCTAGTTATTGCAACCAATGATTCACTTTTAATACATCGATCTCACCTTGGTATGAATTTATGTCCACTTTCACTTCCATCTTGAATAAGGACTATGAAGGGTCCATGACACTCGAAATCGAGGTTCCTCTCGATGGATCGACGATTCAGGTTTTCCTCAATCCCATGTCATCGTCGACACCTCTCTCGTCGTCATCAATGCCCTTGGAGCACCATCCAACTTCTCCATCCTCCTATGCTCCAACAAATATGTATCTAGTACCAACAGTCTATATCTCCTGACCTGTAGATATGACGACTAGGAGTTAAAGCAAAGGCCAAAGGCTATTTCACTCTCGTCCTTTCAACCAATCTATTGTCAACATGCGTCATCCCACAAGAAACGCTAACTACCACAGTAACATTCTCATCAACATGACGTCTTCCCCCTCTTGCCACTTAACTAGGACCTAAGGAAATCTACGACGGATATTAAATCTTGCCTTTGTACCGATCGACGACTCTCGTTTCCCACTTAGCCTTTATCATCGTCGATACTCTCTGGACATCACTCAACCTCGCCAACCTCCTCCTCTCGACAACAATGCCACTGACATCAATGTCCAGATCTTATTGGGGTCACTCTCGAAAGCTCGATGGGCGTTGTTTTGTCTCGAGGGATTCTCCATCATTGTCATTGGTCTTTACATAAGCCTCAACACTTGGTCATTTTAAATGACGATGCATTTCATGACGAAGGGTCAGGATCTACTTGCCATGCTGGTCCAATGGTTGTAGATCCTCTTGACTCGAACACAGATTCTTCTACATGAAGATTGTTTGATCTTGGACTTAACCAATTTCGTGGAAATCTCCTAAGTCTTTTCCAAATGGTCTTACCAACCTTTAAGGGATTCACCTTACCCCGAAACCACTAAGGAAATTCTTCCTTCGCTACTTAGGTGGAGATTTGTGTCCTGCAAATTGTCCATACCAGATAGGGGATTCCTTGGTAGAAGTAAGACTCTCCAAATCACCGCCAAAGGCCTCTCTCGAGCACTGAGACATTCCAATGCCTATCTCAAGGCACTTCTGCCCATTCCTCCTCGAAGTATTGTCCCTTCATAGTTTATAATCAAATTTTCTTTTCACAGGAACCATACTACAACAAATATCTTATTGCACACACAGATGAGGCACAAACATACCGATACATCCATGATTACCTTCATTGGAGGGGATTGTTGCTACAATTCCTTTAATCATTTAAGATAAAATGTAGGGTCCTCCAACCCATATATGCTTTACACATGCAATTCCATACAGATAAATTTCATACAAGTACAAAGGCCTCCCAATGAGACAACACCAAGCCCATAAATCATGCATACATGTCCATTAATTTCATTTACAAACATTCTAGCCATATATTTCAATTCAATACATGAAGTATAGATATACTTATATGTTATGAGTTATTTCCAACCAACTGATTTTGGGTGTTCACCTTTCCACCCAACCATAGGCTCTATGTGCGATTTTGACAACAAACCACCCCCATTCCAAGCCATGATACCACTAGGGAAATTATCTGCACTCACCCTTCCTAGATCAGGCCTCTTCAAGGTTTATCAGATGCAATTCTAGCATCAATATCGGCCTCTCAACTCATGTTAGGTTCCTGGGCTCTCAGACCAGTCCTAAGAAAAAATTCTTGCTCTGAGACTCGTGTCTCTCTGCCCATATGTGGGTTCATTCCCTTCAGACCAGGAGCCTCCTCTTTATCTATTTCTTCATGCTTCTCCCCAACTAGAACTCTCATCTCATCTCCTCCCCTTTTTCCTTTTCTTTGCACACACCTGTGCCTTCTCTCTCCACACAACATACCCCTAGGAAGGTTCTCGACCTACCCCCTTTTCTTCCTTTTGTCAGAAGGAACTCATGGGGTCAACCTCTTCTGTAGAAAATGGTATGCTATGGTACCTTGGATGATAGTTTATGTTGTCTTAGACAATCTTTCCCATACCCGTGTTCATTGGGGTGGTTGGTTGTCCAACTACCAACCCCCTTCCTCATTAACTTATTTTTTTGTATTGAAATTAGGATAAGGGAAATAACTCATTATTTCTAAATCAATTATTTTAGCAAGGAGGATTGGGCCATCTTAGCATGATGAACCCCCTCCCTAGGTTTCCTCGCTCTTTCCTCTAGTGGTATCATGGCCTGTACTTTTAAGGTTTTACCCCATAGTCAACTATTGGCTTTTTCAATTAAATAATAATATATTTACAACAGTTACATACCATTGCAAGACAATCATTAATTATGATTAATTACACATAATCGGGGGTTTAGAAAATGGGGTATTACATGATCTTTCAAAGTTTGAAATTTGAGTCCATCCTTTGAACTGTTGCTTAGATAGGAACCCCTCATGCAATAAAAGAGCTTCCTTAGATAGTTGATTTACTTTGGAGTTGAACTCTCTATAAATATGATGAAAGGAAATATCGTTAAAACCATTCTTTACCTCAAGAACTCGATTCATGATTAAGGTCAATAACGTATTTTCAATTCTCCATTTATTATTTTCCCAATACATCAATGTCTTGGAATATCGAAACACTTTCAAGTGTTATAAACCTTTGTCTATTCTTGTTTTCAAAAGAAGCCACAATACATAGAACTCAACTTGATTATTTGTCCCTTATGCAACAACATATTTCAAAGAAATATAATGTGTTGATTCAAAGAGAATAACCCCTACTCCACACATACCCAAGTTTTTTGATATGCCCCATAGAAGAAGCCTCGGGCCTTATCAAAATCAATATTTGGTTATTTTAGAGTTCTGTGAGGATTTTCTCTTGGGGGTTTCTAGCATCCCTCAAAAGAGACCTTGATTTTATGAGAAACTTGAACTAGAATCATGTCAATACCTTGAAAAATCATTATGTTCTTTGATATCTAGATTCCCTAGAGTACATAACAAGGTAAAGCCTTAAAGGATTTTTCACACTTACATGTCTCATGAAAAACAATAATCAACTAGAGACCTCTATTCCCATTTGTTCCTCCCACTTGATATTTGTAGTATTTCATTCCAAACAAAATCTAGAAAAGAAGTACATGACAAATATATCATCCATAGTTTCCTCACTACCCTTAGACATTATACATCTCCCTGGACCATGCCAACTCCTTTTTTGACAATCGTCCCATGTTAAAATGTTATTAGCCATGGTTAGCCAGAGAGATTTTAGATCTTAAGGGATTTACAACGTCCATATGAGCTTCCACTGCCAGACTCTTTCTCCTTTCTGGGATTCTTCCATTTTGGTTGAATATCCTATTTGAATTGTACACTCCTTCATGCCTTGATATCTTGACCACTTGATTATAGATTCATGCTTTGAGAGATTTATGGCACTATGATTCAACACATTCAGATATTGAGATCATTCCTTTGTTTGTTTCTCCTTGTAAATTCAAGACTTTTGTTGATTCTCGACCTTGTGACCAAACATTTCTTCCAATACGATATGTTGCATCCTCCAAAGAAAATATCTTCATATAGTGCAGATCGTTTATTAAGGCTTCTGATAGCTTGAAATTTCATCTTCTCCAATTCTCACTTTGTTACATCTTCCTACTTTCTAGGCTAACCAATTTCCAATTAATGGAAATGCCCTAACCAAGGATTTTCAGAAAATGAAGCTCCTTGTGTACTTTTCCTTTTCAATATGAAGCAATCTTCCATAGATATTCTTTTTAAATACTTTAATTTCATCACTTTCCCCCATAGCCCTTCATTATAGATTAACTTCCAAAAAACTTTTGCAGCTAGTGCCATACTTAAAAAATATATGTTCTTCAAACCCCATCCCACTGTTTCCACAAATTTGCCACTCTTGTCCATTTGACCAATGAGATTCCTCATTTTTCCTTTTACTTCTCCATAAGAAGTTGAAGCACTTTTTTTCTAATTTTGTTAAGAATAAATTTGGGAATATGTGAAATAGACATCCAATACATAGGATTACTCTCTAAAAAAATGTTGACCAACACTAATTTGCGTCCCTGAGACAACCATCTATGACACCAAATAGAGGTTCTAGCTTCAATTTTGTGGAACAACCATAGCCAATCAACATACCTTTTTTTTCCAAGTAATATATCTTGGGGGAAACCTCTTAGGCACTTAGATTATTTAGAACACAAGACCAGGAGAACAACTCATGAATAGATCAAATATAACTCATTAACAATTGACTCACTATGAACAACCATGTCACAACATGATATTTGAATCCAGGTGGACGTGGAGGTGGAGGTGGAGGTGGGGAGGGTAATAACTTTTCTTCGTGACCACTCGAGCTACACCCAATTGTAAGCCAATCAACATACTTACAATCATTCAAATTTAATTTGAAACATAAATATTTTATTCCATGATCAAGATTAGAATAATTTATAGAAATCAAATTTATAACTTGGACTTTAACTTCTTCCTCCAACTCATTAAACATCATGTTTACCTGCATACAATTTATTTTAAATGGTTGGCTTGTGGTATGGAGTTCTATTTGGGAAAGAAAAGCGAAGGTTTTTGCACTCTTATTTAGTGATTTTGCATTGATTATGATTTTTGATGGTGAATTAAATAATAAGAAAGTAATGCAAGATCGTGATGCGCATAACTCTCTTTGCTTGATTTCACACTCATGGGAGTGAATTTAAGGGTATATGTGAGTGGTACATGTGGACTCTCACATGGTGACGAGGGAATTGTGTTTTCACTATAGAAAAAATCTATACACATTATTAATGTTGTGTATATTAATATTGTTTCTCCCTTAAAAATCTATACAAATTATTAATGTTGTTTCTCCCTATATAATTGATTAACTCTATTACCATTTGAAAATGCAAAGTTGAATTTACATTTTTGGAAGTATTATTTACCATTGAAAAATGCAAAGTTGAAAGACGTATTATTGACAATTAAGTCATCTCATTTATGTTCATGTTGTAATTAGATATCAATTAACTTAATAAAAAATTCACCACATAAAAAATTGATAAAATTTACCATTAAATTTGAATATATATAAAATATATATCATATATTAATAAATATATCAAATTCAATAACTATATTTAATATATATAAAATATATATCATATGTTAATAAATATATTAAATTCAATAACTATATAACATATATTGTATAAATTATAATATAAATTTATAAGTAACAATTTTCTTTTAAGAATTAAAAAAAATCTTTATAAACAACTTTCAACATAAATAATAATATATTATATAACCCATAATATATAATATTATATAACCTATAATATATAAGTAACAATTTTATTTTTAAGAATTAAAAAAAATAAAATTATAAACAACTTTCAACATAAATAAACGAGGCATAATGTTCATAATAAGTCATATGCCATAATATTAAGAATCATAGGTGTAGAGTCTAGATTATGCATAACTTCATGGTAAGGCATATTAATAATCCCAGGTCAACAAGTCGTGTTGGAATCTTGATGGTCGAGCAACGGTGGTAACCAGTATCCGTGCTAAGCGATAACGATGGTGATGGTCGTAACCGGCAACAAAGAAACTGACACTTGCCATTTCTTTTGCACACCGTTGAAAACCCTATGCCAAATTTATATAAAGGTTTAGTGAATTTGATCGAGCACTTTGAACTTCACCTAAATTCGAACTCGATCCTTCAAGTTTAGTGAACACGATGACTTAGATTGAGAGCAACATTTGGACCAGGGTATGTGTATTTTTCAACATGGGTTTATCCTACATTATTGGAGGATACTCACTTTTTTGAGGCATGCTTGAGGTTTGAGTTCACATATTTGGAGGTGTTTGTTGTACATCGGGCAATATTTCATCTTTGGGACACCTTCTACATATTTTAATGCATGTCTTATTTTCAGTGATACTTTTGAGGCATTTCACATATCTCGAGGTGAAGTTTGCATATTTGGGTGTATTTCATACTACTGGCATGGTTAGGGGATTGCCTTGTATTATATAAAAAAACGTTTGGCATTTATATCATCTACTATAAATTATGCCTTGTTCTCAAAGAAGAGAAGATATATTTTGATAGAATGTCCAAATTATCGCAAGACCAATGCTAGTAGACGCAAAGTGGTTGCAACATTTTTAAATTGTTGTCATAATGGAGATTTCGATCAATATTGAGGGAGTTATGGTGATTTCAAATTTTCCACCTCATAATTGTAGTCGCATTTGATCATTTCTAATGGAGTGCTTGGTTTGAAGTAGGTTTCTAGGACTTTAATGTATATTTTAGTATTATGTCTTGGAGAAAATCCAAGCTAAAGAGGAGACACATGGCAACAAGGAATTATTCAAGGTTTATTTTGTGCATCTTTTCACCCTTACTGAGGAGCACCTAGCTCGAAGGAGGCTTCTAGACCTTCTTATGTATATTTTAATACCATTTCTTGAAAGGAATCACAGATCTAGAGACCTCTAGAGTTTTCTCGATAATATTTTGTTATAAATTAGTTGATGATGAACTCAATAAAAGGAAGACTCCTCTCATTTGACAAATCAAAAGTTCAAGTGGTGGAAATTTGCTTGTGTTATAGCGTCAATTGCCACCTATTAAGCATTGATTCTCTTTCTGGCCTTATCCATATCCTCCTTACAGACAACTCTTCCTCATACCTCCTTGAGTCCTTCTAAAAAACATTTTTTTGGAGGATGTACACACCCTAGCAGTTATGCAACACGTGTATACGTAGCTTTCTCAAGGGATAGTTGCGTACATGATAATAAATGATGAAAAAAATATAATTATGGCTAATTAAATGTTGAGTTACGGGTTTGGTTAGTTTCCTAACTCCTTTTACCTGTACTCAATCGTCTCTAACCAACTAGAGACCGCATAAAAGGAGCATTTGCCTCAAGGAGACTTGTAATGATACTTTGCACATAAGACCAAACACCTATTTGGATATCCCCGCCAAGTCTGTAAGCCCATACATATCCCTATTGTTGCTCTTTTTTTACCAGGAAACCCTTGTTTCCAACCTCCTTCTGATCACCAACCTATCTGACCAAGAGTCTCCCATATATTCTCTTTGGGTTCGTTGTGGATTCAGTGTCAAAATCAATCCTTATAGCAGGAGTCGGGGTGGAGGAATCCAAGATCTCTTTCGATAGGGCAGTGTCGCATCAGATAGGCAAAATATGTAACTACCTAACTGTTGTTCATCAATAATACATAAACTCATTCTTTTGAAGTGTATTGTTTAAATTTGCAATTCTTTTATATATGCTTCATATAATACTAATTGCTCAGATTTTTCCGTCATGTTTCATAGAACTAGCAGGTAGTTATTAGTATAACTACCTCTCTCTATAGGTTTGTTTCTTTGTAATTCTTACATGTTGCAAAGAAACCATTAGATAAGAACAAAGGGGCTCTGACAATCAGGAACAACAACAACCGTTGGACTCTAGTCTCTTGGTGAGTCAATCTTTCTCTTTCTTCCAATAGTTGGTTATCTCTTTGGAATTCGATTATTATGTATTTGCTTAGTACTCTTTATGGAATTTGCTTCTTGTATGATCATTAGTACGCTACAGTAAGCCTACTACTATAGGGGATTTTTCCCTGAAAGCATAACTACTAAAGTGGGCCTATTTTGGGCTTTGTAATGTTCCTGACTTGGCTAGTCTAGGAAACATTTCTAATGTGTGTGTAGGATCAAAGGTTTACAGCATATAGATGATCATACAAATAATAAACGCGACAAAGGACTACAAAGTTTATATTATGATATCTCTGTGGATTACAAAATGGTCGAATGCGGATGAATAATTGACAATACTCGACTAGATCAACATACAAAGGATCTTAGCTAGAATATAAATAAGCAATTGCGGCTGAATAAAATAACAACACTCGACGAGATCAAAAGACAAAAGGATCTTAGCCGGAATACAAATAAGCAACTAAAAGATAATACCCGGAATATGGGAGCACTGCAGAATCAATGAAGAATGATGGAAGACCTGGATGATCTTCCCGGTGACTAGGNNTGACTAGGGAGTGTCTTTCAACACCGAAATCAGCCAACTGGTGTCTTCCTCCTAGAATACACTGAACTATCTCTCCCGAGATGCGCCTCTTCTCCTCAATGACAAGTCATAATCTGCATAATGATGAATTAGGTCGCTGACCCTTCTTTTATAGCTTTCCAAAACCCTAAATCATGCTGAAACCCTAATTCATTGTTGATTTCCAAAACCCTAAATCATGCTAAAACCCTAATTCGTTGTTGACTTCCAAAACCCTAAATCACTGCTGAAACCCTAATTCACTGTTGACTTATATTTTTAGCTCACAATGACTTAAAAGCGCTTTTAACCCTTTTTAGCTCAATGTCACTTTCTGAATATAACACCTGTGATTGGAGTGACCTCTAGTAACCCTGTTTACCCCTCTTTGGCCCTGGCTATAGTCTAACAGGGCGGTTTAGACCATTAAGCCTCCTCTTCTGGAGCTCCTATTTGGAAAGGGACATTACAGTCCTCCCTTCCCGAAATTGCTTGTCCTCAAGCAATACCAGTCCAGGGTTTACAGTCCTCCCTTCCCGAAATTGCTTGTCCTCAAGCAATACCATTCCAGGGTGCTGCAACACCTGCTCACTCTCCCAAGTAGCGTCCTCTATTGGAAGCCCTCTCCATCTGATCAAACACTCTCTGATGACCTTGCTCCTTAGTTTCCGCTCCTGGAACTCCGAAACCTCCTCTGGAACTAACTCCAACTGTCCCTCCTCATCCAACAGGGGAAGCTACTTTGATGTGTTAATGAATTGTTCCACTGCCTTTTTTAGGCAAGACACATGGAACATGTTATGAATCTTGCTCCCCTCTAGAAGATCTAGCTCATAAGCAACCTCGCCTACTCGGCGCATGATCCTGTAAGGACCATAAAATCTGGGCTTGAGCTTCTCGACCCCATTCTTCTTCAGAGATGACTGTCTGTAGGGTTGGAGTCTCAAGAAAACCAAATCTCCAACCTCAAAGATGCGCTCTATCCTGTGCCTGTCCGCACTTATCTTCTATCGGTTTTGCGCCGTCTGCAGGTTCTCTTTCAACAACTTGAGAATCTCCTGACTCTCTATGATCCAATCCTTGGCCTTGGGAGCTCTACTCTCCCCGAAGACCAAGTCTACCAAAGTGGGAGCATCATATCCATACAATGATCGGAAAGGTGTCATACCAATGGACATGTGGAAGGTGGTGTTGTAGCAATGTTCTCCTAAATGTAACCACTTTACCCACGTTCTTTGTTGTCCTCCTACATAGTTCCTCAAATACCCTTCAACCCACTTGTTGACAATCTTGGTTTGCCCATCTGTCTGAGGGTGATAGCTGGTGCTAGGTGTCAACTCTGTCCCCACCAACCGAAACAACTGTCTCCAAAATGTCTCTATGAACCGACTGTCCTTGTCATTGATGATGTTCTTCGGCAACCCATGAAGTCTGAAGACCTCCCTGAAGAAACGCTCGGCTACCTGAACTGCGTTGTACTTTGTCGGTATGGCGTAGAAGTGAGAAAACTTGGTCAATCTGTCGACCACTACATAGATACAGTTCTTACCCTGGACCTTGGGTAGACCGGTGATGAAGTCCATAGATATGCTCTCCCATTTCTGCTCTGGAATGGGGAGTAGCTGAAGTAGCCCTGTTGGAAGAGCATGCTCTGACTTGTTCTGCTGGAAAGTCACACACTCACTAATGTGTCTCATAACGTCTTGTTTGAGGCCCTTCCATGAGAACCTCTCTCTGATCTATCTGTAGGTTTTGAAAAAACCCTGATGGCCTGCTAGAGG
>CBVK0100243243.1:0-27955 GCA_900067695.1 Picea abies | reverse complement strand
TGTTTTTCTTTCTAACCTTTTACCTCACGGCTGTCATGCCTAGCAGAGCCCAACTGGGCATGTAAGCACTCTTAATTTGCTCACCTAGTGATGAATTGGGTGCAAACAAGTGTGATTACTGTTAAGTTTTCACTGCTGTTATTAGGTTATTTCCAAATTACATGAGAATTCAATGTATTTCCAAAGCAAGAACATAAATAGGATCACTGAAATAAACACAATCACAAGGTACACAACATTTTATCTTGGGAAACCCTCATGGGGGAGAAAACCCAACAAAAACTTCCTCAATAATAGATTGCCAATACAATGCCAAGACTAAGACCAAAACACCAAGAATAAACTAAGACTAAGCATGCGCCTCTCTTCTCCTTCCTCCTACAACTACAACTTCCTTCAAGATATGCGCACTAGATGAGTGAGTGTTTTTGAAGATTAAAATCACAACAATGAATAATGCCTGCAAAGGATTGCTAAGCTCTATTATTTATTTACGATAATAATAATTAACTAGTAGGTGGGACCCCCTTGTAGAATAGAGGCGCTATGATGGATGTGTTACGCTTATATGCTTGTTGATGTTGTGATAATGTCTACACATTCTTCTACAATTGATGATGCAATTCTTGCTGTCATTCGTTATGACAACATGGTTCATTGATGCATGGTTGCTAAATGTTGTTGATGGTCACTCGCAATACAGGGAAATGCTATGGGTATGAGGATTATGTTGTTTTACAGGTGTTGTGTTATGTTATAAAATTGATTAATAATATTATACATGATGTTATGCAAAAAAATAATATGATGATATGGGAGCTTGATCAAAACAAAAGGAGGAAAGAAAAAACTATGGATAAATCCTAAGGCTATGGAAAAAAGATTATATTTAAACCTTGAATGTATATATAATACTGACAAATGGGAAGTGATGGACCTAGCTGTTATACTATGCATTTTCATTAAAGAGTTATACAAGAAGAACATATGGTAATGTTAACATATGGTTATTATTAAAGTTTTGATGTGTTTCGGGTGGTGCACTATACAATGGATATGGCATTGAATTTATATAATGGATATGGCATTGAATTTATGGTTGATGTTATCGTAATGGGTTGGCTAGTACGTTGAGTTGAATAGGTTCAGGTGAGGAAGTGACATGCATTTACTGCACGTCAGTCCAAACCACCCTCAAGCCCATCACCCTAGCCATAGTTGCATTTTTTTCCTATTGGTTGTGGAAGCTCCACGATTTCAGGTTTTGAAGGGGAAAACATAGGCCAACTCTTCCTTGAAGCGATTTCTCCAGGTATGGATCTTTTCTTTCTATCCATGATGGTCCCTCTATATTATGAATCAATCTTTTGGCTCATGATTGCACGAGTCTTGTGTTTTTCTTGAGTTTTTGACTGGGTATCAATGTTGTGTTTATGGTGTTCTCTGTGATTATTGTGGAATGTTGGCAGTTTAAAAGAAAGGAATGGGTGTTATTTATTTGTAAATCATGTGAATTGGTTATTGGTTAAAATAAATGTTGCTCAACTTGGGTTATTATTCTGGTTCTTTGTGAAAAATGATGATAATGGTGCAACAAGCTCTGAGTTTTATTTGTGCGGGATTTTACCACCAGTCTAGGTATTAGTTGTTGTCACCTCTTTTTTCATCTCGGTCATTGTTGTGATTCGTTCTCTAGGTTGAAATGAAAATATTGGTAGTGGTATTTTTCTTGCTCTGTTTGGCTAAGCCCCAAGCTATTGTTTGTTATGGTTTTTTTATTCACTGTCACTATCGCCAAAATCATTTCACAGTCCAATATTTGTATTGCCGAGAATATTAAATGGAAGCCTATGTATGTATCAAGTGTCCACGAGTTGTGCTTTAGCATTCTTTCCACAAGTATTTTAAGCATTCTCTCCTCTCATCTATGTTGTAGTGGCTGACTGATATGTTGGTAAGCCTCACTGTAAAATTTGTTTCGAAGGTAATAGACCTCTTTTATTAGTACATATTGTAAAAATCTCGACGTTCTATTTGCGACGTTATGGACAAAATTGGCCATATTGTCGAAAAATAGAGGAAATTAAAAAAAAAAATCATATTGCCCGATAACATCGCTATTGCCACGTTGACATATCTCTGCCACCTTTTCGTCTCTCTTGCCACGTTGTCGTCTCTCTTGCCACGTTTTCCACATAGTCGTCTCTCTTTCCATGTTTGTGACATAGTCATCTCTCTTGCCATGTTTGTGAAGATAGTGGTCGCACTTGCGACATTATGGAAACTAGGTTTCCCCCCTCCAATGGTCACCTAGTATTTTGACCAAGTCAAATTTGATTTGGTCAATGATCATTGGAATTGCAACGTTATAAAATCTATAAATATGTTTCATTTTACAGATGTTGCGACAAGTTTGATATAATAATGACACTTCAAAAAGGGTTTGTGGGTCTTCTCAGCCAGAGTACAACTATTAAAAGACATTGTACTAGGGCTCTTCTTGTTTCATTTTAATGTTTTGATCGGTCAAATTTTAAAGGAAACAACTATTAAAAAGAATTGTACTAGGGCTAGAGTACATGATGGGCAATGATGACCTGTGAATAGGGCCAACGTTCAAATTTTTTCAAAAAGTTTTTGTATGACATAATACATCCTTGAGTCTTGAAACCCTCCCATGTTGTCAAGGCATGTTTCTAGTCCAACCATGTCAAATTTTGATGCATACAGGCACATATTGAAGAAATCTCAACGTTGGCCCCATTCAATGCTCACTATGCGGGGTTGGTGCATGATATTTTTGGTGGTTGAATTGGAAGTTCCATGAAATTTCAAGAGAGTTCCAACAAAGATTCTATAGATGGAAACAACGACATTTGACAATGAGATGCCCATTATGAATGTTGTTACAAACATGGACGATCTCAAAGATTATGTGGTCAGGACATCATACATCCTTGAGTCTTGAAACCCTCCCATACCATCAAGGCATGTATCTAGTCTAACCATGTTGAATTTCGATGCATACAGGCACATATTGAATAAATTTCAATGTTGTCCCCATTCACTAGTGCTCACTATGTGGGGTTGGTTCATAACATTTGTGGTGGTTGAATTGGAAGTTCCATGACATTTCAAGAGAGTTCCAACAAAGATTCTATGGATGGAAACAACGACATTTGACAAATTTGAGACAACCCATTATGAACATTGTTGCAAACATGGACAATATCAAAGATTATGTGGTCGGGACATCAAACATCCTTGAGTCTTAAAACCCTCCCATGCAGTCAAGGCATGTGTCTAGTCTAACCATGTCAAATTTCGATGCATACAGGCACATATTGAAGAAATTTCAACATTGGCCCCATTCACTAGTGCTCACTATGTGAAGTCGGTGCATGACATTTATGGTGGTTGAATTGGAAGTTCCATGACATTTCAAGAGAGTTCCAACAAAGATTCTACGGATGGAAACAACGACATTTGACAAATATGAGACGCCCCATTATGAACGTTGTTGCAAACATGGACAATCTAAAAAATTATGTGGTTGGGGCATCAGACATATTCCTTGAGTCTTGAAACCCTATTCCCATACCATTAAGGCATGTTTCTAGTCTAACCATGTCGAATTTCGACGCATACATGCACAGTTTGAAGAAATTTCAACATTGGCCCCATTCACTGCTCACTGTGCGGGGTCGGTAGAAGAAATTTCACTATGCTCATTCACCTTCAAGGTAGTCCCCATTCACTATGCTCACTATGAGACATCCATTATATTGAACATTGATGCAAACATGGATGATCTCAAATATTATGCGGGGACATCAAACATCCTTAAGTATCGAAATCATCCCATACCTTCAAGGAAACTATCTAGTTTAACCATGTCAAATTTTGATGCATATGAGCACATATTGAAAATATTGCAACATTAGCTCCATTCACTGCTCACTGTGTGGGGTCGGTGGAAGAAATTTGTGATGGGTGTATTTGAAGTCCCATGACAAATTTCAAGATAGTTCCGACAATGATTCTATAGAAGGGAATGACGAATGATAACAATGAGAGGTGCAGCATGATGAACGTTGATGAAAATGTGGATGATATCAAATATTATGTGGGGAAATGATACATCTTTGAGTATTGAAACCCTCCCATACCGTCAAGCCATATGTCTAGTCTAACCATGTCGAATTTTGACGCATACATGCATAGTTTGAAGAATTTCAACGTTGTCCCCATTCACTACTCACTATCCGGGGTTGGTGCAAGATGAGATTTGTGGTGGGTGAATGACAACAGTAATAATAGAGAGGTGCAATCCTCATATATGGTGGTCATTTAGGCACATAGAAAGGAAAGTGGGACTTGTTTGATGACCCAAATCCTAATGCATGACTTTTTTGAAGCATATAAAGTAAATTTTATTGCTCAATTCCCTGGATTTTAGCCTTCGACCATGGAATAGGCCCTAACAACCATCCATGGTGTACCAATCCTTGAAATTATAACCATATGTCACTCATGGGTTAAATATTATAGGGCCCTATATATGGAACATTGACCCGATAAGTTAATGTAGTTGTTGCAAGTTTTAGAAATTTACATCACATTATGGCAAAGTATATCAAAACAATTTATCATACTCTAGATTTAGTTTAGTTAGTTTTGGCAATGAGCGTACATTTTAGTCATTTATTGAGTTAGTTTTGGAAATGGGAGTACTTTTTCTAATTGTACTCATTTTACCCATCAATGCACTACCTCTACCAGTCGACGACGTAGTGGGAAATCCGAGAACCCCACCAATTCCCCCTCAAGACACCCAAATATACTCAGTTTTCTTCATTCAACCTCAGATGGTAGGAGATATGGGTCCATTAATCCATGAAATACCTACTTCCTTTTTCCCATAGATCTTCTCCTATGGTACATCTCATCACCAAAGAAGGTCTTAGAATTTGAGGTCAAGGATTCTTCATACCTCAGAGTATATCTCACTCTCTACTACTCTACCTTAGATGCTACAACACTTCCCACAGTCCCGTGGACAGGGTTTCATCTACAAATCATGTGAATAAATGTTGATGTTGAAGGGGCTCAAGCACATGTTGAAAATATTAATGTTGAAGCTTGGGATAAGGCTAGGGTGCATGCAAAAAATGAATCTATGGAACTTGATGCTCAAGCATCTGTGGTGTCCACAAATGTTTACATGGAATATTATTCCCAAGGGCCATTACAAAGGGTGTATTGAGTGTCAATGTTGAGATAGGAGCACCCAATGAGGGGATTATTGATATTTTTCCAGAGGGATACCAAATAACATGCTCCATAATTGGGAATTATTCAATGTTGAGTGACGTCCAATACATCGGGTGGCTCAGTGGAGAGATTGAGCCAATGTTTGAGATAATGGTCTCCACATGTTAAACAATTATTCATTAGGTTGAGGATTGCGAGGGAGTATATTTCTATTGATAATATTACTCATGGTCAAATCTGTTTTAATCATTTTTTTTTTTTATGTTGGGTTGAAGTCATTGTCTAAAGAACACCAGCGTAAAACATAGAGTAAGTTCATTGAGAGGAATAAATATGACCGGACCCAATTTATCATTGATAATATATTGATCCATGTATGAGGGTGTGAGAAATTATGCATTCTTGTGGATATTCCAAGGAAATGTGAGATTGTTAAACCACAACATGTATTATGAACTTTTTCATTACAAATATTTGTAGAGTTTGTTAGAGGAATGGAGGTTGATTATTGGTGTGTCGAGTGTCAATGTTGATATGGGAGCACCCAATGAGGGGCTTATTGATACTTTTCCAAAGGGATACCAAATAACATGATGCATAATTAGGTAGTGTTCAATGTTGAGTGAGGTCCAATATATCAACTGGATCAATGGAGGAATTGAGTCAATGTTTGAGATAATGGTCTCCACATGTTAAACAATTGTTCACTCGATATTCATTTTCCCTTGTGTTGTGTATGACATGGAATAGATCTTTTCCCTTATACTCAAAGATCACTCATAGACCCACTCTATATATCGTCTCATCTCGTCCTTGTTTCATTTTAATTTTCTGATCGGTCAAATTTTAAAGGAAACAACTATTAAAAGACATTGTACTAGGGCTAGAGTACATGATGGACAACAGTGACCTGTGAATGGGGCCAACGTTGAAATTTTTTCAAAATGTTTCTATATGAAATCATACATCCTTGAGTCTTGAAACCCTCCCATACCATCAAGGCATGTGTCTAGTCTAACCATGTCAAATTTCGATGCATACATGCACATATTGAATAAATTTCAACGTTGGCCCCATTCATTGCGCACTATGTAGGGTCAGTGTATGACATTTTTGGTGGTTGAATTGGAAGTTCCATGATATTTCAAGAGAGTTCCAACAAAGATTCTACAAATGGAAACAATGACATTTGACAATGAGATTCCCATTATGAACATTGTTGAAAAAATGGACGATCTCAAATATTATGTGGTCGGGACATCACACATCCTCGAGTCTTGAAACCCTCACATACCATCAAGGTATGTGTCTAGTCTAACCATGTCTAATTTCGACACATACATGCACAGTTTGAAGAAATTTCAACGTTGGTCCCATACACTTCTCTTTATGCGGGATTGGTGCAAGATGACATTGGTGGGTGAATTGAAGCTTATGTGACATCAACTCGACTTGTTAATTCAATAATCAAACCCTCCTTAAGTATTATGCAGTGAAATCACAACTGATATAGAAATACAGCAAAATTATATTTTGTTTTCTTTGCCATTGATTTGACCCTAGTAAGTGGGGAATTATCCCCTATCACAACTACCATTTCAATAATTTGATATCTTCATAAAGAAACCATGTAGATATTTTACATCTATGTATGTGAAAATTGAGGAAAAATGCATTGAAACCAATCAACCATCCATCACCATTCTAACCATAAACACCATAGAATTCAAAAGGATGTTTCTTAATATAGAAACCCAACAAAACCATAGAGAAAATTCACTAATCTAGGTTGTATCTTTCATAATCAATTTTGGGATATAAGTAGTAATAGTGAAATAGTAGAAAACTATGTGAATGTTAATTGGTGCAGTTAATTAACAAAAACAAAAAAATAGTATGGTAATAAGGCACTATTCACCTTATTCAATCTCTCACATCCTTAAAAAAGTGAGCTCATCATGTTCTAATAAGATTCAAGGTAAACAATTGAGGGCTAAGACAAAATATCAGGCGGCACAAGATCTAACAACTCCTCCACATATTCCTACCACATATAGCATAAAATAAATCCATCCTTCCAGTATTTCAATGGGAATGGAAGAAACCCAAGAAGAAACTAATATAGGAAGTGATGATACTAATGTACAAGACCTCCTATACTAGTTGGAGGAAGCAAGGGAAGAGATCCTTGGATGGATAACCAGTGCAAAGTCAAGGAGGGGCGTAGAAAGTAGAGGTAGACAAATTTCTTTAATGTGGCATGAAAAAATTATTTCTGACCAACAATTTAAGTCTCAATTTCTCAAAATGCAACACATGGATACCATACAACAACTAGAAAATAAGAACTTAACCCTAATAACAAATATGGAGGGAGTAAGTGCAAGTTTGAAAAAAATGTCGTTTTAGAGAGATCTATCACTAGAGTAGATAAAGTTATGGAGGAGATGATATCTTATAGACCCCCATCAACAAACACCATCAATGAGGAAGAAACCCAATAAGAAGACAAAGAAACTCTTGCATTCAAACCATTGCCACATGATGCAAACATAAGCTGACACATGGGATGGGATAGACAACAATTGTTTCACACATGCGGTTTGTGCAAATTGGTTGGTAGTTTAGAAGTAAAAATCACTGTGGATATGACCATAATAAAGAAACACCTTTGACATAATAAAAGTTATAATGATTGATGCAAGTAAAAATCCATTAAAAATTGGAAATTATAGAAGAAGGGTTCGACAAAAATAATGTGTGGCCCTTTATTTCAATCAACGAAGGGTGTATGGGGATAAATATGATCTCTTTTGAACTTGTTCATTATTTTTGAATCCCTTTGAATACTTTATGCCAATGTTCTATAGGGGTTACTCAATAATTATGTACTATTCCATTGTAGGATCCTCTAAAGATACCAACTTCTTCTTAATGAATTCCACTTTTGAAGCAAATAAGGTTAAAGGATAGAAGATCCTTTTGCAAGATCTCAATGCTCTTTTTTGACCACCAATCATACCCATAGAGAGATCTTTTACCATCCATTATGAATTGATGTATGCCTTAAAATCCTTTTTGCGACCTCTTTTGACTTGAAGGTCCCTTGGGGAGACATTTTATGATCCATTACAAATTGATAGGTCCTTTAAAAACATTAATGTGACCTCTTATCTCTTGGAACCCCTCCTCTTTGACTGTCACATCTCTTTCCATCATAGCTTTCCTTTCCTTTTTGTGAGTGGTTTAGCTTCTCTCTTATTGACAAATAATGGCAATGCTTGAAAGCAAGTTCATGACTATGCTCTATCTCCTATTTCCTTATAATGACTACCCTATATGATTCAACATCTTGATTATGTCATGATAACCTTTTTGAGGGGTAGTTTTTTTACAATTATTTTATCAAAGAGTCATAGAATTTGAATTATTGTTCTTCTTTTCTTCTTTTTTATTTATTTCAATCTATCTTTTATTTATGAGTTTCGAAGCTGATTTCTTTAAAATTGATGGGTGATCAAGGATCTTGGTTGTGATTCACCATTAATGTTATTATAAGCTGGCACTAATTTCCTTCCCTTTTTCATATGATCCAACATATCCTTTCATTAGTACCTAGACAAGGAGACTCGCACCCATTCATGAACTCACGCCCATTCAAAGAAAATACTTTTATGCTCATGCCAATTCATGAACTCACACCCATTCACAAGAAGAGATAGAGAGATCGAGGTCATGGTTAGAGAGAGCTTGTGGAGGGCACATGGAGAGAGCTCACAAGCTTCAAGGTTAGAGAGATCTAGTGGTCAGAGAGAGCTCATAAGATGCAGGGTTAGAGAGAGATCATGGAGGGCACCAGGAGAGAGAGCTCATGAAGGGCACCGACCAAGAGAGAGAGATCATGAAGAGAATGGTAAGTTGTTGAAAATACTTCTCTGTATTCTCATAAAATGCCTTAGGGTGATCAGTGATGTCTTGAGCTTGGAATTCATTGTGAATGTCGAGGATAATAGTGGTGTCCATGTTGACCATTACCAACTTTCGTAGAGCTCCCATTTGATCGTGAACCAATGAAAAGGGACCTAGAGTCTACACCATCCAAATCTTATCCTCTTGAAGAAAAATGTATAACCCTAATATTATGACGGTGCAAGAGACAACGATAAAAGGAGAAAACACCAAAAATATCTTAGCCTTCTTTTTAAAAAGATCATATTTTGTTTCCTTGGATGTTATGGGTAAATCTAAAGGAGTGATCACAAGTTAGAATCATTCTTTCATGGTTTGAAATTTTGAGTTTAGCTTATGGGATTTGGAATAAGATTTTCTCCTTTTAATTAGGGCTCTATAGTTAAGTCTTCAACGTGTATGGGCCTTATAATGTGGAAAAGATTATGAATTTTTTTTTTATCTTTAGGCACTCAAGTATGAGTTAGTGATTATTGGAGGTGATTTAAACGTAGTGTTGAGACAAAAGGAAGTTTCGGGAGAGATCAGTAGAATGGATCCCTTGTCTAGTTTTTTCCTTGGAGAAGATGGAAACTCATAAATTGTGCGACCCAAATCCAATTGAGGTGGTTCAAACCTAGAAACATTTTAGCATAACAAGGAATAGGGTCGTGAAGTGCCTTGATAGATTTATTGTCTCTGATGCAATTATGGAAAATATCGAAACATGGAATAGGGATGAGAGGGAATCTAATCATGTACCCATCCTCTTCATTAAGAGAAGGATGAAAAACATTCTCCAACCCCTTTCAAATTTAACTCTCATTTTTTAAAAAATGATTTGTTACAAAATTATCCAACCCCTTTCAAAGTCAAAATGAGAGGGCATGAATCAAATAATGAGGTTTTTTCTATGTTTCAAATCTACACAAACCTTCAAAGAATAGAAAAGTATCTATACTAGTCAAATAAAAAATACAACACCTCTAAAAAAATATATCATAGAAGTGGAAGACAAAATATCTAAATTGTTAATAAAACCCCAACTAGGCTCATGATTGGATGTGAAAAGGCATAATTGCATTCTTTAGAATCTAGAAAAAGGATCCAATTTGAATGTGAGGAGGTGAAGTGGAGATTAAAGAGAAGGACAATTTGGTTATCTCAAGGGGCTGGAATTCAAATTTCTTTCAAAACCATGCAAAAGGCATAAAACTAAGGAACACAATTTTTAAAAATATGGGTTTCCCGCTCCCCGCTCCCAACAGCCTTGGGCTGAGTCACTCTTGGAGGAACCAAGATTTGTTGTGGAGGGGGATGATTCCTCTTCCTAGGATGAGTTTCCTTGTGCTAGGCTAAGTTCTTTGTGGTTGGGATGGACTCTTAGCTATTGGGTCAAATTTATGTGCCAAAGGGGTGAGTTCTTCATTGGGAAATTGATTCTCTTGAGTAGATTGATTCACTTCCTTAGCAAGACGATTTTTTCTAGCAGAGGAAGATTTAGTGAGGAGGTTGAATTATACTTATGTTGGAGCCCATTTCCATTCCTAGGACCAAGCTCATTGCTGCTGAGGGAGACCGAGTTTGCTTCCAGATCTAAGTTTACTCACTACTGGCCTAATTTTCTTCTATTGTGGGCCGAATTCCTCTTGGATGGTCGTGTATCTTCTGCTGGTACCAAGTTTTTTGAGTAGGGGGAGGTGCCTTCCTTGTTTGAGACTGTTTCCTTGTGGGGGGAATCGATTCCAATTCTGATCAGCATTTTTTTGGAGGAGTTTGGAGGCTTTGTATGCAACAAATTGGGTATGTACAACAGACATTACAATTCCTACCTTCAACTCTATTCCAACTAGCTATTCCAACAATTCCAATGTACTTTTGATCAGATTTGTGAGTGTTTTGTTGAAGTCTTTGCTCATATTGGATTAATAATAAAACATATCAGTTTGGGCTATTTTTCTTGTTGTCCTACATTCATTATTTCTTTATATTTTTGTTGTTATAAATAGCAAGCCAAATTCCTTAAGAGATATTGCAAACTGTTTGATTTAATGCATGAGATAAAATACCATTAAGTCACAACACTTAAACACAATAACAACAACAAATAAGGGGTAGTTTACAACAGTGAGAAAATGAAGGGTTTATACAGGGGTACTGGGGTGTGTAACCAAGTGTTTGACAAAAACATTGAACCATAAATACTCCTAGGCTGCTACAACAACCAAATAAGGCATGTTGGTATATTTAATGTAGTATTGAATTGTGGTCCCAGTGGTTACAACCCACATTGGTGGTTATTAGGTGGGTTTTGTGGTTCCCCATTTATTAAGTGGTCTTTGTGGCCCCACATTTTTGTTTTGGGGGCAACAAACTAAACCCCATTCCTATATATCTATGAGCCCTTGCCTCATTTGTAATCATTTGAAGAACTTGGACCTGAAGATGATGTGAAAGCTTATGGTTGAAAGTGGATTTTATTCTTCAAAGAGTTCTTCACTATAATTACAGTGTTCTTTATTTTATCATGTGTTGATTATTGATTCTAGAGTTTATTGTAAATGAATTCCAATGCCATGTTTTCTCACTCATATGATGAGGAAGAGGATGATTATCAGAAGTCCTTTTAACCTCGAGATTTTAATACACATTTCAATCCATAGTAAAAAAGAATATCAAATAACTAATATGGGTACACCTAAACCTGTAGAGTAAGGATATGAGTGGTTATCTTGGTGGGCATTGTGAGCATTACATTAAGGTGGTTGGTGCTTCATTCCATGTTTTGAATCTCACATTCATTAGTTAGTTGGGGCTTCACATTCTAATGAGGTGTTGAAAGACCCCATTCTAAGTCAACAATCGATCTCCTTAGAAATCTTTAGATAATGAAATGAAAACTTAGAGCATAGTACTTAGTACTTGCTACTATATACTAGATCACTAATGCTTGCTAGAAAATTGATCGAATTGAGGTTGGAATGAATGCTTAAATATCACATTGCAGGGAAGTCGCACTTTATGTAACCAAGACAGATTTCCAATTTCACTTAGATATACATCCAAAACAAACTTTGTAGCCATTCCAATACTGATAACTAAGATGTGAAGAAGATATAGTGTAACTCATAACTTCAACTCTGATAGCTAAGTGGCATACACGACAACAACTAGTTGTATTGTGTATAGGAAAGCCCGAAAATGAAGAAGAACAAAGAAGCATTGAAATCCTTGTACATGATAGAGGATAGAGGCGTAATGGCCTTTCTGAAGGTAGAACACTTTGTACAAGATTGAGACAAATACAAGAATTTACATTTACCTAGAGTGCTCCACTTTCATTAGCTTGTTTGGAGAAGATACGATCACTATGCAGATGGATATATACTCTTTGAATATATTTTGAGGCCACCTACTCTTGAGGAGGTTGTTATAACAACCATTGGGCATTTATTGCATGTCTATCCATGAGATCCATCCATCGGGGGAGTTTTTGGCTTCATTGGAGAGAGTGCCTTAGCTTGTTTTACTATTTTGGGCATCTTGTTGACATTTCATGATGGCCGACCCCCCTATTTAGTGGAGCAATCCCTTGGATTTTGCATTGTGGCATAGTTTGAGGATTTTCTTAATGAACATTCCTTTGGATGACCTTGCAAATGTTTCAATGAGATATCTTACAGGGTCAAATAAGCTCAATCTAAGGAGGCGTCTTGCTTGAGGAGAGGACAAGTGGCATTCCCATTTATTCGTTCTTCTATTTTATTATGTATTTTGACTTGTCTATTGGAGGTAGTTAGGAGATATGTTATTTTTATTCTTCCTAAGAGAGATTATGGATCTAAAACTAGCTTATTATTATTTTATTGTTGAGGGTTTTGAGCTAGATCTCTATATAAAGAGAAGCTCTCTCATTGTAGTGGGTTTTGAAAGTTTGGATAAACACTATTGGGATAGATTTGAAGATCTTGTGAAGGCCATAAAGTTTAAGGGTTATTTTTCATGTGAGGTTCTTCATTTTCATCCATATTGTTGTTCTTATGGTTGCTAAAATTCTGTTGCAAATAACTTCATATAAAAGACAGTTTTTCCATTGGGGGAAAGCTTTGTTTGAGGTATTTCTTATCCATTTCTCTTCTTGTTTTTGCTGTTAAATTAGAATTACTTGCTTCTGTCATTTCATTGAAAGATAGGGAATATTTATGGTTTATTGTAAAAACACACCTCCTATGTAAAATAGGAGCACCTTTGGAAGGGTCCCTCATAGTAACTTTTTGCAATATGGAACAACCATCATTGTTTGATTTTAACATGTTGTAGTAGCATTATCACCCATTCTCATCTCATAGAAATTGAACCCTCTAAATACCCCTTGAATCCATTTGCCCAAATTGGATGTTTGGCACTAGTCTACCCTTTCAACCACCCAAAATATAACATAAAAATCAATCTTTTGTTTTACTCAATCTAGAATTTAAATTGACCCTTAAGGACATATTTAGTAATCTTATCCTTAGGATACACCCTTTGTGTCGGAGGAGAGTCATCCTAAAGAGAGGGAAGGTGTTATTGTGGTGATATTGGATAGCCCTTCTTAGTTTCCTCTATGGTTGCACCCATTATTAGGGATTTATAGCTTAAGTGCAACATTGGGTAGTAACAAGTCATATGGCACCGCATTCACATTCATAACCTTATAATTCCCAGATTCCTTGGTTGCCCTTGGAGCCTACTTTGGGGCACCCATAGCGGGGATCTTAGTACACAAGCTCCATTTTGGGTAAAATTAACCATCAAGGCATTGCAGTAAAGGCACTAGAAAGTTGTTTGGAGTTCCTATGTTCATTAGTTGTTTTGATGTATGAACTAATAAGGTTCTTTCAACATTTATTTTGTGGGCAAATAATGGGATAACCTGTTGCTTTAATTTGGGTAAGATTATCATTGGTGTCTCTGTGCTAGTTTAGGGATTTGGCATTCAACAAGTATAGCAAGCATCATGTACAGGTTCATGCAATGTTTTGCAGGATATTGATTGTTTCATGAGGAGCATTCTAATGATTTATTATTTATCTCTTGTGCTCATAAGTTGAGATTATAAGAAAATTCTATTCTAAGAGATTTTTAGGGACTATAATATGCTTGCACAACATCACTATGCATTTAACTCTAGTGAGTTTTGTAAAGGGGAAATTTTTTTTTTATTACTGCCCCATTTATTGTCTTCTGTGTATTAATGTTGTCTTGTAATTAATGGATTCATGTATGTAAGGCAACACATGGGAAGGAATAAATTGAAGTCTTTTGGACCTTTAATGTGTCAAATGGAAATGCTAGTTCATATCCGAACAAGGAGTTTCTTTTTCAAAGCCCTGGGCATTACTCTTCTTTTCATGGATGGATTTACAGATGACATAGTTCATAGAGAAACAAAGTATTTCAATTTGGATTTTCTTCAAAAGTATTACAGGTAAAGGACTACAAGAAGTCCCCTACTTAAATAACATGACATAGTGAAGATGCTCTGATGCACCATGAGAACCCTTTTCCAAATCTTGTTGGGTGTTGAGGTTTAATATTTTAAAAGTTTATGTACAATAACAAGATTTCAAATCTAGTAATGTTGTGAGAGTAATCAATGTTTCATTACTATATATGAAATTTATGGCTATTCACTTGCCTCTCTTGTATGGAAAAGCAAAAGAAAAAGAGAAGAATACTTCTCATGCTTTTTCATGGTACATGCTTTGATAGGTGCAAAATAGTTTGACAACTTTTGTGCATCACCTTAGTTGTTGGTGACTCTGACTATTTATATCAATGCATTCTTTAAAAAAAAAAAATTCTAAAGTTATTTTTTTCGTCAAAATCATGTTTTTAGCTACAATTTGATTGTACCTTTTCTTTTTTGAAAGAAAAGTATCAAGGCAATATTCCTTTTACACAAGCTCAAGAGTCCCTTACAAATTTGATACTTTATACCCCAACATTTCATGCCAAATATTCTTGGCCTCTTCTGAATTTCCCTTCCTAGAGAGCTTCTCGGTTGATATATTACATGTAATAACATTCCAAACATGGCCTTTTGACCAAAAAGAAAGAAATAATTCTACAACTACATGACATTTACCTTCATCACAAAGGAAACCCACTAGGGTATGGCATGTAACTTCATCCAAGGCATAACCCTTCTCCATCACGTTGTGCAAGAGCTCTGCAGCCTGCTCTATTCTATATCTCTCACAAAGACTCATAAGCAAATTATTGATGGTTGTAGTATCAACAGATTACTCCTTTTTGCCTTTTTTTTATGGATGATGTTGACGTTGGGGAATATTATGAACAATATGAGATATTAGGAATTTCTAGGTAGAGTACTACCAAACTTTGGTATTTTCAGTTTGTGGAATTCACTAGAGATTGTGTAAATTGTACCTAATCTCACATGTACATGTGGCTATATATAAAAATCCTTTTTCTTGGAAAACAAATGAGATTGTATTGAATGCCTATCTGTCAAAAACATTTGCAAATATTTGTGAGAGTTTGTTAGCGCTTTCAATATGAATTTTTTGTGCACTAGTTTCTTTTTTTATTTGCCAAAACTCCTGGTAAAGGCTCCACTTTATAACAACTCTATAGATTCATTTGCATAAGAAGTCCAGAAAGGGTTATTGTAACTTCAAAATCGTATAGTTGCCAATAAATGATTTTGAGAAGAAAATTTGATAGTATTACTTTAGTCTTTTCAATTAAAGGTAAAACTCACCAATATTGGAAGGACACACAACACATATTGATCTGTTATAAACACAACACCTTATGTTGTCTATCGTGAGTTCTTGAACTTAGATAGCTTGCAAATTTACTTGGGAGAGTTCAGACTTCCTCTAAAGGTATACTTGTCTTGTCATCAAAGACCTCATCTTTGCAAGTTTGAAAGTACAAATGAAGTTATCAACTCATTTTAGTGAAGATTATTGTGAATCATATGTTCTTAAAGTATTCGGGTATTTTGGTAAATGGTGAATGAGTATAAGTCATACTCTATGATGCTTTCTTCATTTGTTTGACAAGATGGTTGATGGTTCTGGTCCTTACCATTATGATGTAGATTTCCCGAGTTTTGAAAGTCCTAGAAATTTATCCATGATTTCATTCTTGTTGTAGCAAAAAATGGCACAAACTGGATGCAGATTTCTCTTATTAAGAGAACATCAACCTATGAATATGTATAACACTATTATCATTTACATATTCTCTATAAATATATTATTCAAAGTCATGACTTCCCTTGACCTCTTTCGCAGGAATTTCAATATGATTGATAACATAGAAGGTAAGTGTAGACGCTTTGATTGATAACCTAGAAGTTAAAGTGTAGGGCCATGGGATTCCGATTGTATAAACTCAGTAGAGTTACCTGGATTTGGGTTCAAGCTTTAAATTTTCTTGAATTCACTGGAAAGGTATGTTCCAGTTGTAGTGCATTTGTTTTCTGGATTTAGTTAAGCAAGGAATCCACCAAAAGCTATCATGTTTTATGCTTTGAGCACTAAAAGCATTTGTTGTTTGTTGAGGAGCCAAACCCAAAAAATTATTGGTCAAAAACATCTATTGCATGTTGAATAATAAGACTGATTAAGGGGAGGCCAAATAGCAAATAAATCCACAAGAATGGTTGAGAGGAGTCCAAATAGCAGACAAAAACACTTGGACATGCCATAAAAAAATTAACACTTATGTTCAATTAAAACTTTCTAAAATTCAATATTTTTGGAAGTTTGGTTCATGTTTGTTATAATTGACTGAATACTCAAAAATGAATTTGAAACAACAAATTTAACATAATTCCATGGAAGAAAACAGGAAAATTTTAAAATGCAAGGGATTTTGGTTAGAGTGCAGAGGTGTATGGTATAAGGAAAACAAGAATTTTGAGTTTCGCAATGTAGAAGTGCTATATGTACTGGGATTTGTAGGTTGAAGGATATTGTATATATGTTGATGTATCAGATCAATCCTAGTAGAAAAATTCACTGATCTATTTTGCCTGGACAGGCTGCTTTCAAACATTAACCATGTGGCTTACTATTCATATTATGCGACCTGAAAGTCCACTTATGATCTGAGTCCTTGTTGGTGGTTCAAATATTTTGTGACCTTGGTTTTACAGTTATGCCTCACAAATGCAGTTAGCAGCATGTACAAAAAGGATTTTTCTTCCCAATTATTTCCTACGCATTACATCCATTCTACATGAATTGTTATTTTGAAAAGTTCTTTCAATGCTAAGATTGTATTCTGAATGCCTTTCCTTGTTGTCTGTGCTTTAATGTCTTTAGATAATTGAAATGGATACGTATAGGTACCATGGGCACTCAATTTCAAATCCATGAAGTACTTACAGAACCTGAGATGAAATATCAAGTATCAGACAGGTACTGCCAACTATTTGAAATTTACAACTTAATGCATCAAAACATCTCCTGCTTCTAGGCTTTATAATGACAGACTGAATTGAATATGGGTATATTTTGGTGGTTTGCATTGCAGGAATGTGATCTGATTGAAAGGGTCTGTAAACTTGTGGTAGATCATAACATAGCCACAACAACTGAATTGAAGGTACCAAAAGGATTCAATAGATATTATTTTTCCCCAGCATGATTTTTTTGTATTTTGGCTTAAATGCTTTTTATCATATTCACCTAGTCTGCAAGGTTTGCAATTCAATATAGGTTGTAATGATTTGATGTAACTTGAATTTTGTATAGGATATTGAAAAGGAAGAAAAAAAAGAAGTTGATGATGCAATTTCCCCGGTGAAGGTAAATACAATGTTTGGAATATCTGGAAATTATGTTTACATTTTTCATTCTTTGTTAAAAGTTTCTAGGTTATCTCTTCATTTTAAAGACCATACATTAGCCAAAAGTTTTGACTTCAATAATTTTTCAATAATGTTTTGCATCAAGCAGGAATGTTCAGTGCCAGATTCTTTAGATCCTTTTTCTCATGTATACATAAAGGGGTTTGGGACCGAGGTATCCAATATCTTGACCTTTTTGGGTAAATCTATTGTAGTTTCTTTTTTTTCAATCATAAACTCATCATTCAGGTGTCTCTTTTTGATAATGCAGGCATTCGCTGCAGATAGGAAGGAACTGAAAGGTTTATTGCCTTGATGAATGTGGTTTATAGAGTCCAAATTTTTTGATTTATAGTTGAATAGCAAATAAGAAAGCAAATGTTAAGTGGAATTTATATCATTATTCATTGGTGTAAGGAGTTGTTGGGTCAATTCTTCATGTTGAAATATTTAATTGACTAGTGTATTCCATGGGAAGATACTCTGACAAGAAATATTTTGGTATTGTTGTTACTACTATGGCTTCATTTTTTGTTGGCTTTTAGCCATTTCACAAGAAGACAGTTCAAACTTCATATAAGAAAATGAACTGAAATATATTTCTGCATGTTTCTCCAACTTTTCCTTTCACTAGTCTATTCTATATTAACAACATTGCCTACCTATTATACCAGATGTTCAACTCCCATTATTTGCATGTATACGATGGTTATCATGTGCATTTGACTTTAAGTACTAGGCATTTTATAAATTAATCAGAAGAATCCCATTTAATGGGTAACAAAAGCAGCTAAAGATATTGGTGCAATGTTGTTTCTCATGCTTAATATGCGCTTTAGATCATGGGGTTTTGCCCTCTTCTATTTGACCTCAAAGTGATTTGTGCAGAACTATGTTGATAACTCCTTTCAGAGGCAATAGAATTATGACCCATGTCTGTCTGTTCCTCGAGTCTTGTCCAAGTGTTTCTTAAAGATAAAGATCAAATACATTTGTTTCCTCTTCAAGGGCTAGTGTTTGTAAGTTCTATTACTTCACACATGGTGGGAAGTTCAACGGGATCGTGTGAGGGTTCGAGGATGGCATCATGATGTTATGGGTAGTTATTTGTTTCTAGAATTGATTCAGCCATAGACATAAAAACGTTTATTAATCAACTCCATACATAATATTGGAGTGGGAATCAACTTCATTTTGACATTCCTTCTGACTAGTAGGGAATCCAAATGCATTTCAATTCTTTTCTTTGATTTTTCTAGAAAAATGATCAAATTAGCCTTCTGCATATTATGGATCAAACCCGATTCACTATCTACCTGTCATTTTTTATTGAAAATGTTGAATATTAAACCTCATTCACTATCTACCTGTCATTTTTTATTGAAAATATTGAATATGTTCAAATGGACATTTGTTTGAATGGCCACCCATACTTGTGAAGTTTATTTTTTACCTTTATGTTTGATGAGAGCTATGATTAAGAGTTGGTTGATTGTAGAAATGTTCCATCTATGCTGGAGTTTGTGAACTTCTATCGATTATACAAGTTGGGAGGTTGGGTGCATTTCAAAGGAAAAGTTTGACATAACTAATTGCCTTTTTCATCACTACTAAAGTTGAGGAAGGCAGGACAATATGCCCTAACTTGGAACTCAAAAGATGAACCTTTTTGAAGGAATTGTCAGGAAAAAAAAAAGTTATTTACCACCCATATTTGTGAATTCTATTTTTCACCCTTATGCTTGATGAGAGCTATGGTTGAGAGTAGGCTAGTTGGTAGTACTTTTCCATCTATGCTTGACTTCATGAAGTTCTCTTGATTATGAAAGTTGGGAGGTTGACTGCATTTCTCAAGCAAAGTTTGACAAAACTAATAGCCATTTTCCTAGCTGTTGAAGTTTAGGAAGGTAGAGCAATATACATTTTAACTTGGAACCAAAAGGATCAACCTTCTTGAAGGAATTGTTAAATATTTAATGTGCATTTTAAAAAATATGCCATTCTCTGTATAGTCTAATTTTTTTCTTCTCAAGGACAAGAATTAGATTGAATTATCTATTTTTTTTCTTTTCAAGGAGAATTAATATATTGAATTATATCATGAGATTTTTATAGTAAAAATTTAAATGAAAATTTGTCTTAAAACATATCCATGCCAATTTTCCTTTATAACGTTTGATTTTGCATTGGCAAATCTCGAGGCTCAAATCAAGCTTTGTGCATATTATATACCCACATTCTCACTGTGGCATGTGGCTTGGAAGGTCTAAATGGATGTATAGGGAGGTCCATACGAGTTGCTTCTTGGAAGTTCTGCACCACCAAGTGAATTGCTAAAAACACCATCTAGTTCTACAAAAATTACTTGTGTTGATGTGGTCACCAACTTTCCACTCCCTATCTAGCATGATGTTTTGGTTCCCTTGGGTGGCTTGCAACATTGTTATTGGTGTGTGCCATGTGAATGTGGGTGGAGTGAAGGTGGTTGTTGGATGCCCTTTGGTTTATCTATAACTACAGTCAAATTTTTGTCAGCACTCTGAATGGGCATGCTTTGTGATGGACACTGGTAATTCAAGGAATGGATGTGTATCCCTATAGGAAATTTCACATGCTCTTGTCTCTATGTGGAATGGCGGGAGAATGATTGTGTGGTATCTAGATTGTCTATGGTCGGTTAATGCATTTGTGGTTGTGGAAGGTGTGGTCCTATGTTGGTAGGGATCGGTGTTGGAATTTGCCTTCACCTTTTCTTGTTAATGATTTTTTTGACATTTTGAATGTCCATATTCCTCGTCAAAAAACTCTTTGTCTAAAACTATGGCCTTCAAAAGATCCATCCTAAGGGGTGACTACAATTTGAAATTGATCAACACTATCAATGAGTGTTACCAATGTTTTGTCTAAAACTATTCTCTTCAAAAGAGACATCCTAAGTGGCAATTGCGACTTAAGATTGATCAACATTGTACAAGTGTTACCACTATCATTGGCTTCAAGTCCACATGCTTTGCTTTGTGAACCTTTTTTTTTTCGTTTGAATTGCTTTTGGTCAACTAAAAGAATTTCATTTGATTGTGTGTTGGAAAAGGTCGGGGCTCAAATGGAAATTTATGTGTATTATGTACCCACATTCTCACTGTGGCTTGGAAGGTCTATATGGTTGTCTTGGGAGCATTGCAACACCAAGTGAATTGCTAAAAACATCTTGTTGTACAAAAAATTAATTGCATTGATGTGGTCACCAACTTTTTTTCTCCCTATCTAGCATGATGTTTTGGTTGGCTTGGGTGGCTTGAAATATTGTTATTGGTGTGTGCCATTTGGAGTGGTTGTTGGATGGTTTTTAGGTTATCTGTAACCACAGTCAAAGGTTTGTTGGATATTTGAATGGGCGTGCTTTGTGATGGGCAATGGGAATTTGAGGATTGGGTGTGTATCCCTATAGAAAATTTCTACATGTTCTTGTCTATATGTGGAATGGTGGGAGAATGATTGCATCATTGTTAGATTGTCTATGGTTGGTTGATGCATTTGTCATTGTGGAAGGTGTGGCTTTATGTTGGTTTGGATTTATGTTGGAATTTTCCTTGACCTCTTCATGTTAGTGTTTTTTTGACATTTTGTATGTCTATATTCCTTGCCATATAACACTTTGTTGAAATATATGCCCTTCAAAAGAGAACCTAATGGGTGACTACAAGTTAAGATTGATCAACACTAGCAGCATGTGTTATCGAGGTTTAGTCTAAAACTATGCTCTTCAAAAGATACATTCAAAGCAGTAATTGTGACTCAATATTGTTCAACATTTGTAGTGTTACCACTATCTATTACTTCTAGTCCACATGTTTTTCTCAATGAACCCTTTTTTTGTTTGAAGTGTGTTTGGTCAACCACAAGAATTTCATCGATGGACTTGTTTAATCAAAATTTGGCTAAGCAACCATGTTCAAGGGGAATATAATTCATAAAATCCACTTAGCCAATGCATTTGGTCCCATCCACATGAAATGGCTTCTTACGAAGGCAACAACATGATACAAACTAGATTTGAACTTGGTTGGGGCGACTACAACTTCTCTTAACAACCCGTTTACCCCTTTCACTATGCTCTGAACTTTGAGTAGCATCTCTATAGTGTTGGCAAAATACTTGCCAAAAAGTACATTGCAGAGGCAACCTTGGGGTGGAAAATGAATAAGATTAATTCCCTCCATATATAAAGTTCTAATTAAAACCTTAGTAGCAAAAAATCTGAAAAAATGTAGATTTCAATACTACCACTGAGAGAAATAGAGATCAAACGTCATTGACAATTTAAATTATTAAAAACCTACAAGTCTTAAGCACTTTTATGCCAAAAATACTTCAATGTGATTACAAAGATTGGAAAGCTCTAGAACTTTGTATGAAGACAACAAATAGGTGATAGGGGTGAATTCTTTTGAAATATTCATGAGGTGGCTCACTCCCTGGACTGATCCACCAAAACAACAAAAGAATTGTGTAACAACCTACCTTTTGGAGTGCTAATGTTTTGCAAGATTTTGAGAAATTCAATATCACTATTAAATAAAACAAATTGAATTCCCCCCATCCTAGATTGAAATTTTTTAATCAAGGACCAAGATCAAGCATGAATCTGGTGATGAAGCTTCACATAGGCAGATAAGCATGCAATGCCTATATAGCAGCTTGAAAGGATTGTGTGTTGTAAGAGCATTGATTATGCACAACAAACACATAGATGATAATGTGGAAGGGTATGGAAGTGATTCAATGGATAATTTTACAATGACAAGGGTTTAAAACCGACAAACGCCAATTGAAGACATATCCTTTATTAAAATCCAAATGTCAACATTGTAAATAATAAAGCAATATTGGTGCCAATGGAGTAGAACTCTATTCGTTCCAATTGAAATCACTTTCCATTCATTTCCTTAATTCAATTAAAACAACGAGATATGTGTTAACTTACCCCAATCTGCATACAAGACTACAAATTCAAGCTTCAAACTTAAACCTGAAGTGTTCAAGATGTCTCCAATCATTTCTCAATGATTTTAAAGCTCCCAAATAATTCCAAAATCAATAGGAACATGTTCTAACAATGATGTAGAAGATGAACCCTATGCTTATGAAATGATAATTTGAGCCAATGGGGAGACAAGTTTCTTCTATCAAAGACAAAGCACAAATGAGGTTGTTAAAACTCTATTTTCCTCAGTCTCTAGGAATGGTTTAGATGGAGGATACAAAATGGATTTCTTGAGAGGTTGACCATGAGTGATAGTCATATCTCCTTATCTACAACTATTGTAAGAATCAACTATTTCCAATAAATCCCTACCAAGGATCAAAGGAAATTCACCTAGTCTAGATTTTGTCCGTAGCACCATGAAGTCTGGAGGGTGCTCCCATGAGTCTATTGAGACCACAGTGTCCTCCAACATCCCTTCTAGATTAACAGTATATCAGTCAGCCATATGGAGAATAGTAGGGGTTTGCCTTCATAGCTTTTAGAGCTTTAGTTTTTCCATGGTTTCTTTAGTAATGAAATTGTTGGCTGCTCCTAGGTTAATCAAAGTGTTTTATATCAGGATATCAGTTGATTGCTTATGTGAATGTATACTACAGGGATGCCTAGATCGAAATATTTGGGAGTAAGAACTTTCCCCAGAATAATATCAGCAAGTCGATCTATGACATGGATGGTCTATGGATCTTTCCTCTTCCTCCTTGTTTCTTTAGGCATAGATCTCTAAAATCCTTGTTGTTGATAGGAACATATTTGATTGCTTGGATCAGAGGAATTTTGAGACATAAGTTATGAATTTTTGCTAAGAATTCAAAATTTGGCTGAGGGGTTGTCTCACTCTGTTCCAATATTTTTGGAAAAGGTGGACTGTCTTTTGGTTTGTTTCGTACTTGCTGAGCAAAAAGTTGTTGTGGCTAATCTTGATAAGACCCCCTTTACCATTAGAAGTTATTCTCCCTCCTCAACCAACCTTTCCTAAGACCGATGATATAGATTTAAATATTGATATGGCTAGTATCTTAGCAAAGGTTAATGTACCTGTTCCTCTCAGTATTGATATTGTATTTTTTTTAAATACCTACAACACAGTTGTTATTGTGACGTCTTGGAGTGTCGCTCCCATAGCAACCACGTCAAAGATGATACCTCTTAACGTTGCTCTTTCCACCTCCAAGACGTCGCTCTTGCCACCTCCAAGAGTGTCTCTCCCATAGCAACCACATTGGATTTGATACCTCTTAACGTCTCTCTTGCCACTTCCAAGACGTCTCTCTTGCCACCTCCAAGACATCGCTCTTGCCACGTCTAGGACGTCGCTCTTTCTACGTCCAAGACATTTCTCTTGCCATGTCTAGGACATCGATCTTGCCACCTCCAAGATGTCAGCCTTGCCACATCCAATATGTCTCTCTTGCCACGTCCAAGACATCGGTCTTTCCACATCCAAGACATCATTCTTACGATGACTATATGGGGTTTGGACAATCAAATCAGAGATGACACATGTCCACATGAAACGTCGCAATAAAGACGAAATTTGTGTCGTCGAAAAAGAGATGTCATGTGAAACTATGTTTGAGGGGGTCCATTTTTTGTCATTCTCCCGACAATATAAAGTGGTAATTGCGTCAAACGCGCCGTCAAAATTTGACCCAAATGTACTAGTGTTTGGTGTTTGGAAGAGGCATGATCGCTTTGTGTCTTCAAGGATTCTTCCTTGTTTAAACCAACCCTCATTTCCTCTATGCAATAAATTTTCAAAAGGCATCTGCATGTGTTTGGTTTTTTTATTTCGAATTGTTTGTTTCTACTTGGGCACTTTTTCACTCTGTCAAGATTTTCGGGTTATAAGTTAAAAGACTGTGGTAATTTCAAAAGAGCGCGACTCTCTGTTCTACCAAGAATATATTGGATTGTCTATGGTTTATTCTCGGTGGTAACTTATTTTAGGAGGTAAAAGGATTATTATCTCTCTGTGTTTTTGAAGATTAAGAAAACTCTCAAGAACCCGACTTGGCTCTATTAAGCCCGACTTGTTTCTATTTCTCCTCGGGCACCTTTTCGTTCTGTCAAGATTTGGGTTTACTAGTTAAATGACTATGGTAATTTAAAAAAAATAGCACAGGCTCTCTGAATTCAAAGACCATCTCTTGATCGAGTCTTTGTATTTCCTCTTTGTGATAAATTTGTTTTAAAAAGAAAAGGGTATGGGTTACCTACAACCCAAGAACATTCCATTTGGTTGATTTATGTTTTTTCCACTCATTGTTTTGTTAAATCCTAGCACGATCATGATTCCATTTAAGTTTCAAAGGCACCTATGTGTGTGATTGGTTCATCAAGCATGATCTTGGTCCTATCAAGATTAAAGGAGACACCTGGGTGTATGATTTGGTTCTTTTCTCCTTGTGCATTATATGACTTTGTATTTTATGGAGCATTCATTTTAAAGGGAAGTCTGTACATGTTAATGCACATGAATCTCAAGATCATAGCTACATGTTTTTGGTTAAATACTAGTGTCGAATCAGGATTGGTGTCAATTATATTATTGAAGACCTGCGTGTGATTGAATCGGTCCCGATTATTGTTTTATGACAGTGGATTATATTAGTCAGTGTTGGGAATTTGACGGTTGGTGGTTAGTATTGGGTCTATTATTATTTGATTTCAAGAATTGAATTTTGGATATGGATAATTGGAATCACTGTGCATATTATATTTTTTTTAAAAGGAAAAGATCAACATTAGAACATACATGATTGTGGATCAAATGGTTATGATGTTATTGTGGAATTGGAAATGATATTGCATAGTTATTGTATAGGATGCACATATTGATATAATTGAAGAATTCTGGGAAGTTGAATTTTTTTTTTATTGAAGACAACAAGCATTATGTCTACAATTAAGGGACCATTAAATGGTTTTGGTCTTAAAAGTGGATGCTTTTTGGATTGTGACTGGAACAAAGTTATAGTTGTTGTTTGATTTAATTTATTTTATGAAAAGTGTCTATATTATTCCCTCTCATATTCTCACTTTTTCGCTCATTATAAGCCTTTCACGATCCCAATTTCATTTTACATGCCATGTTTAATAAAATAAAATAAAAACTATGTATGACAGTGGTAAAAGATGACACAGAGATAGATGGAAATTGATATATTTTGGTATTGTTTGCACAATTAGTTATTTAATGAATTGTTGAGAAGTACTCATGTTCTTACTCCCTGTCATGATATCACTTTTTCTCTTATTACAATCCCCCCATATATTCCATGAACCCTATTTCATCCCCTACTTATTTGGAAACTATTAAATCAATTTTATGGATTGAATTGCATGGGTCTTATGTTATTTTTGAGCCAGACTTTGTTTCATTGAAGGATAATTTCATGTATGTTCTGTTAAGAGCTAGTTGCTAATAAATTGTTGCATACAGGATGAGTTTTTTTAGCAGAGGAAATCATGGAAGAAATAATATAGGAATAGGTAACTGGAATAGAGGGCATAGAAGACCCATATTCTCAATTCATTTTGATTTCGATCCTTGAGAGTTGAACCAACTTTTTCAAGATGGGTTTTTCAATTGGATTGGACAAGGGATAATTCAGCCTAGACTAGAGAGGCCTCCCTTTAGGCCCCAAAATTTTCATGGTATCCCTGTGCCTCCCCATGTATCTATGCAACAAAAAGTTCTCGAGAATGATGGATGGCAGGAGATTGTTCATTCGACAGTCTCCCACCATCGTGGTTGGCCCAACTTGTCATTGCCTCCTCCTCCTCCACCTATAAACCCAAATTTTCAAATTTCCCCTGCACACTCACTTATTTAGTCCTCCCATGCAAGCAAACGAATCAAAATAAAGGCTCCCCATGCACAAGACAAAGGTAAAGCTATTGCTTCCCCTCATCTCCTTCAAGTAACTCAGCAAAGTCAGTGTCCTCCCATAGGCACTTGAGGGATAATTTCTTCCATGTTATTAGTGAGATCAAGCCTCAAGGTTACACCCAACCTAAGGCTAATTCAAGGAAGTCCAATGGGGCCAACAGTGATAGAAGAAGAATTGCATATCAAATTGGCAAATATGGATTTTGATTTATGTGTTTGTGGTCAATTTGTTGAGGACAATGGACTGCAAAAAGTTTTGGACATCAAACTATTTTTTGGCATATTGTGGATATTTACATGTTTTGGATATAATTTGAATTTTTTGATATTTAATATTCAAATTTTGGAAATATTTATGGGAGCCACAAGGAGTCATGTGTTTAATTGGTTGTCTAATTGTGTTTATTTTTGTTAAGAAATATAAGGGAGTCACAAGGGGTCCCAACTACTTGGTTATTATCTATTAAAGACCCTTAATTATTATTATTATTATTATTACTTCCCCTAAACTAAAATTAGTTAAGTTTAAATAACTTGAGGTAGTTGAAATACTTCAACTAATTTGGAATGCATAAAATCCAAATGAGAAGGAATAACAAGTGGATAATAGAAGGAGAATGAAATACTAAGGTTTTCTCTTGAGTTTTATTGAGATAGTTCAGTTTTCATTCATTCTTATGTTCATTAAAGGCATAATTCTCTTTTTGACAGCAGGGTCCTATTGTAGACAACAAGGTTCAAAGCTGAACCATATCATTCAGATGCTTGTTTCAGAGGTGTTGATCTATCATTGATAGTCTATGTATACTTGTATGTTTATGGATTCAGTTTCATGATTGATAAAGGATATTGTGCAAAGTCAAGTGGATAACAGTTGATCTAGATTTTAAAGTTCAATTTTTACTTCTTGTCAGAGTCCTTT
>CBVK0100243241.1:0-15963 GCA_900067695.1 Picea abies | reverse complement strand
TTATGTTTCCTAGTTATAAGAACGTCTAGGATGGCTTTTCTTGTTATGCCCTTTGGGAAATCTGATGCTATCGTCGTGCTCTTAAGTCATGGCCTTTACCTCGTTTGTTTCTACACTGCAATTGTTGTCTAAAAGATGGCTTCAAATTTTGAGGCTCTTCCTTTCTCCTGTAAGGATTTTTAATTCACTTACCTTCATGTGGGTGTATAAAAAATGAATCTGACTCTATCCTCCCTATAACCCCCATATGACATCCATTCTTGAATGTGCGAATTGACACCCATGAGATGAGGTGGAATACTTTACCATCTTCTTCATGCTTTAGAGCCTTACATCAATCATTTCCCATTCCGTTATCTCACACTCCATTAATGAAAGGGTAAGGAGAGAGGTAAAGGAGCGAGGTGGGAGTGACCTCATATGTAGGATCCCACGAGGTGTGAACCTCTTGCTGCACTGAATATCCAAATTCATCTGCTGCAACATACGTCTTCTCACATTCTTGGATTTGGCTAAGTACATTGATCCCCCAGGCATGTCGAGGGTTTGTCCTGACGAGTTGTTGTGCTAGAGAGCCATGTGTAATTGGATGTTGGGTGGATTGTCGACGAGAGTGAGTTGGGACATTGGAGAGGTTAAGGGGGGGCTAGAAACTCAGTCCTACCCATACCTTCCAAGTGACCTATGCTTTTTCCAATGGATTTGTTATCCTGGTCATCTGCTCTCTAGTTGTTGGTTCGTCGAACATGATAGAAGATGGGGCACATGTTAGAGAGTGTGTCCCTGGTTCTATTGATGATTCTTTTCACAGTTGATTTTTTTGGGTTTGTTCTTTTAATGAAGTACCTGATGATCATCTTGGAATATCCTAGGATGATCAACTTGTTTATTTGATGATCCTTCACTATTTGGATCCCTTTGAGAAGTGCATAATCCTCTGATGTGTTTTTTGTGGCTATTCCTAGATTCCAAGAGTAAGTTAGCATCCTTTGTCCTCTAGAGATGAACAGAACCCATCCCGCACCTGCCTCCCCTTAATCTCTTCGGGCATTATTAGTCAAGGACTATGTGGCACCCACGTGGGTCTATCTCATTCATACCATCTCCATATTTCTACATCCACAGTGGAATTCCATCCACCATCCAATCCAATGGCGAGACTTGAACCTTATTTAACACAATCGCTAGAGGGGGGTTTTGCATTTGGCACTTTGGCGTTGAACACCCCTTTTCCTTTCTGCATGCCTATCCCCTGGAGTCTGAATTCTCAAACTCCCAAAGGAGCCTGAAATATCACTATGTGGCTTGACCTTTTGACCTTTCAGTTTACCTACGACACTGCACCCCAAACCTCCAGAGTCCCGAAGTCCTAGACTCTCGAAGGGTTCACCCTTGCACGAGGTGTCGTATTAAACACAAAGGTAAGGACATGTGGGTCCCAAGTAATCCACCCACCAATAAGCTAGGAGAATGCATGCCAAGGGGTGACACGTGGCAGGGTAGAGATGACATGTGGCCCCTTGAGTGGGTGACATGTGTCACATTTTTAATGGGCACATAGGGGCTATAAAATTTATGAATCCATGTGGCATGTGCCATGTCAATCATGGGTCCACGTCACAATGGGTGACATCAGTGTGCCACATTACTCTGGATTGATGGACTTTTGATTCCCTTAGCTCTCATGGTTGAGACACCTCCATGTAGATATATTGAACTACAACCTATGTTACTTTGTAACTTTGTCATTTAGGGAATTCATTGTGTGGTTTCCTCCTTGCTCTTGGACTATTCAGTTGGGATAACCACCACATGGAATCCAACAACGAGGAAGGATCCTAAATCGTCCCTAGATCTACGGTTCGTGTTAATTCGCAGCTCCGACCTTCAGGGGTTTCAGTGTTTTGGAAACTTCGTTCTCTCGAAGTAAGACTTCGTCGAAGTAACATATGTGAGTCCCTTCACTTGTTGATCGAACACTTAAGAGGGGTTCTCAACAGACTCCCCAGATCCATGGAGCATATCAATTTGTAACTCCAACATTCAGGGAATTTGGTGCTACAACACCTCTATTCTCTCAAAGTAGTTAACGCCAGACTTACCTTGATGTAGATCCAACAACCAAGGGGCTCCTAAATACTGTTAGATCCGTGTCTCATGATACTTTGTGATTGGTAAGTGGTTCAGGGCTTAACGGTGGGACAGATCTATCTGTCGCGGTTAGGTAAACTGCCAGACATCGGTCAACCTCATGGTTAACCGTGTCAACATGTTTCCTTCGGTTGGTTTGCAAATGGTAGGGTCGTAACATCCGGAAGCTCCTAACTCCCAGAATTCTGAAGCCAAAATGGCTTAGCCCCTTTTGGGCCTAGCACATGGTTCCCAGACCTTGCTCCATGGGTCCTCCGAAAATTCTTGTGGGCTACATGTTAATATCTTAGCCATGTATTGGTTAAGAATATGGACATGAGCCCTTGGTCATACAGGTGAGGGATAAAAAGGAGGCTCCTTCCTTCCATAGGGTTCAGACTTATTAGTCCCAGTAAGGTGATTTCGAGAGGTCGGGGGGAATTAAGTATTCTAGTTAACTCAACCCCGACTATCTCACGTATTCGCGGGCCATAACTCTCTAGATTCTAAGTTGAGGAAAATAGAAGACCATTCAAAAGCATGGGTTCATAGGAAAAAAATAAATATTTATACCTTAATCATTTACTACACAATCTAGTCATAAATATGCATATTCAATCGTCGTTTCCATTTCAGTACACAGAGTATGAAAATACTTATCAGAAACCAGAGATCGTGAAGTGACTGTTGAAAGGGGTGCATGTTTCCACCCAACCATAGGCACAACCACTCCCGAATAGATTTACTGTTGGACACCACATAGATGAACCATGATGCTATGAGAGAGAATTTTTCTTCTTTCTCAACCATAGTCAGAGACAAAGGTTACTCTCCTCCTCCCACAGGACCTTAACAAATGGTTTCTTTGTACCAAGCAAGGAGGTCTGCAATGAGTACTTCCACAGTCACTCATCATCCCTGTTTATCATCTTGGCTTTAAAATGTTGCCAGCAACTTCTTGCGCCCATAAACATCTTGTTTCTTTGTTCTCCTTTGAACCAGAGAGTGGAAATTTCTCTCTTCTTTGCCGGAGATTGCTCTCTCCACTCTTCTTCCTCGCAAATCTGCCTTTTCCCCTTGATTACTTCCTTTATTTCCTTCCTTAGCAAGATTGCGCGGTTCCAAATACCTAGCTCATGGTCAAGTCTAGAATCCTTATAGATGGGTACCCTGCCCCATCTCCTCATTAACTCTTGAGGAGGATTTTCCAACTACCATCCTAACTAGTATTCATTTCTGAGTCAGAGAACTAGTTCCCCGCACCATATCTAGTTCCCTGCACCATATCTCTCATAGCATCATGATCTATCTTGGAAACCCCCCCTTTTCAGAAATTAAGCAACACCATCCATATTTAATTAATTACAGAAAATACATACATTACCTTTTATAAAAAAAGGTTCATCAAACCCAACATTCACACATATTTAGTCTTCTACATTCTTTTGGAAAGTTATAATTATATTTACAATCTGGGGAAAACATGGGTATTGCAATCCCCTCCCACTTAAAGGAACATTGTCCTCGATGTTCTACATGTCGATGTGCTCTATATGTACAGAAGTAAATAAAAATGGGTATGTTCGTTTCATGGCATCCTCCATTTCCCATGTAGCCTCATATGGACCTAAGTGTTTCCACTACACTTTGACTTGTGCAATGGTTATGTTTGGAGTACTGGGATTTCCTTCATGTCTATTATGCATTATGGTTCTAGCAGTAATTCTCCCTCTAGTTCCACCTCAATCAAAGACCAATCAATTATATGATTAGAGTCGTGTACAAATTTCTTTAGTAACGAAACATTGAAAACATTATGTGCCTTCACTGTGGGAGGAAGTGCAAGTATGTATGCTACAGGTCCCACACTATCCAAAATTTCAAAGGGCCCAAAATATCGAGGTGCCACCTTGGCACAGACTCCCATTCTCAAGGAGATTTTCCTAGGTCTAACTATGAGATACACATGATCCCCTGATTTCAACTCTCTAGAAGTCCCTTTTCTGTCTCCATATGTCTTTTTTCTATCCTGAGTTGTTTTCATATTCTGTTTTATCTGAACTACTTGTTGCTCTATTTATTTTAGCATACCTGGCCTGATTGTAATTATGTCCACTAGGTTATCCCAATTGATTGGAATATTTCATCATCTACTATAGAGGGCCTCGAGAGGGCTCAACCTTAATGACTCGTGATAGCCATTGTTGTAGGAAAATTATACCGGTGGTAGGTAGTATTCCCTCTTCTTGGGGTGATGCATCACATGCATCCTTAGCATGTCCTTTAACATTTGGTTTACCCGCTCTGTCTGTCCATCGGTTTGAGTGTGAGAAGCTGTACTAAATAGAAATTTAGTTTCGAAGCCAAAAAATAGATATTTCCAAAAGGTTGAAGTAAATTTTGTATCTCGATAGGATATGATTTCCTTAGGCATTCCATGCAATCTAAATATTTCCTTCATGAAAATATTGGAAATATCTATTTCCTTGCAAGTTGACTTGATGGGAATGAAGTGAGCAACCTTTCTCAATTTTTCCACAACTACCATGATGGCGTCATTTTGTTTGGTTGATCTTGGTAACCCTGTGATGAAATCCATGGAGATGGTTTCCCATTTCCATTCTAGAATTGGTATGGGTTGCAACATTCTTGCTGGATGTCAGTGATTTGCCTTAAACTACTGACATTCTAGACATTTGGTCAAGAAAACAACTATGTCCTTTTTCAGTCCAGGCCAATAGAATAATTTCCTAGTGGTTGTGATCATCTTATGATAACGAGGATGACCAGTGTATGGTCTTTTGTTTCATTTCATGCTCATTCAATTTTTTGGATTCATAGCAAATTGCATGTCCTTCTTGCATAAGGAATCCTCCGAGCCCTTCCTTGCAGGAATATGTACACACCAATAAGTTCTTATTTGGGTCTGTAATCTTCAACATAGGTGCATTGGTCATAAGGTATTTCAGCTCTTGGAATCTCTCTTCACATTCTGATGTCCAAATGAATTTAACTCCCTTTTTCTGAAGGGAGGTGATTGGGAAACCAATCTTGGACTATGAACCTCCTATAGTACCATGATAGGTCCATAAAGGATATGATATCAGATAAATCATTTGGGGTAGGTCAATCCATAATGGATTTGATCTTGTCAGGATCAACTTCCACTCCTTTTTCAAAAATAACCTGGCCTATGTAATGGACTTGTTTCTAGAAAATGTCACACTTACTAAATTTAGCATAGAGTTGGTTGTATTTTAGCAATTGGAGCACTACCTTCATATGTTCTTCATTCTCTTCCCTATTCTTGGAATAAATTAGGATATCATCAATGAAAACCAATACGAATTTGTCCAAGAAATTACTAAGTACATTATCCATTAAGCACATAAAAGTGGTCGATGCATTGGTAAGTCCAAATGGCACCACCACAAATTAATAATGACCATATATTGTCCTAAAGGATGTTTTGTGGATGTCTTCATCCTTAATTCGGACCTGATGGTATCTAGACCTCAATTCAATCTTGTAAAATATTTTAGAACCCCTTAATTGGTCAAACAAGTCATCGATTCTTGGCAAGGGATACTTATTCTTAATGGTCATCTTATTGAGTTTTCTATATTCTATGCATAGTATGAGTGTGTCATCCTTATTTTTCACAAACAAGGTTGGTGCTCCCCATGGGGAGACACTAGGGCGAATGTATCATTTGTCCCACATCTCCTTTAGTTGTATTTTGAGCTCAACTAGCTCTAGTGTACTCATTTTATAGGGTGTTCTAGACACTGGCACCATTGCTGGTTCAAGTTCTATTGAAAAGTCAATATCCCTTCTTGGAGGTAGTCCTGGTACCTCTTATGGAAATACATATGTATATTCTCTTAATATGGGATGGTCCTCTAGGCTTGGTTTATTGTCCTAAACATATTTCAACACTTGTATTTCATCTAAAGGGCATCCTTTTTTGCAATATGTCTTCACTTGAAGGGATGATATTTGTCTCACTGAGACATGCTTTTGAACTCCTTGTAGGGTTATTTTTCTCCCTTCTTTATCTTCACACTATAAATTTTTATTGTAACATACTAACTTGGTTTTATGGGTAGCTAAACAGTCCATGCCAATCAACAGGTCGTAAGATCCTAAAGGAAGCATATTTGAGGTTGCTTGGTTGGGCAATCCATTCATAATAAATTGGAATGCTGGTATGACCTCTGATAATTTTATTTTGGTTCCATGATTTAACATGTTTAAATTGATGCAATTTGCATTTCTCAACAATTTCAGGGAAAACATAAATCAAATTAGAACCAGGGTCAATTAAAATGGAAACTAGTTGGTTGGAAATCATACCTTCCATCTCCACCATTTAATCTTGGTGGTCAGGTTGTCTATTATCCAAGGTTGCATAGATTTGTGGCATGCCCATAGCCACATCATTGACTATGGTAGTCTCTTTGACATCGTAGACCCTCCTATTTTTTTGTTTCCTATGTGGATAGTCCCTCAAAAGATGTTCTTCTCCAAAACCCCAACATTTCAAAGGCTCTCTCTTTGTGTTATCAGTATTACTTGGGGCTGCTCCAAAGGGTTTATTACCACTATGAGATGGAAAATTATGTTGATATACAATTCTAGTAGGAAGGATCATCTTAGAACTTTTCCCATGGTTCTTAAATCTTGAGGATTTAAACCCCTTCCTCTTGAATCCTAAATTACTTTTCTTCTTCCAGTCCTCATGAGGTTTTGTCTTATCTTTGAATTTCTCATAGCAATACATTTCCTTCCCTATAGTATATTCTAAGGTATTGGGTTCACCAAATTCAATTATGTCCCAGTAGGACTGAGTCATGCCACTAATGATGTTGGGTATGTGTTATATTCTTTGCATGAGTAGTAGTGTTTGAGTGCCTGCGTCGAGCGCACAGAGGGGTTAGAGGGGGGGCCGCTAGGCCCCCCCTCGGGGGGTGCAGGGGGGCGGAGCCCCCCGCATGGGGGTTCGGTTCTGAATATCAGTTTGCAGTAGATATTGTACAAGGTTAGAATTTACAAATGAATCATTGCAGCTTTACCTTTTCATCCTTTATGTAGGGAACATACCTCATCAACTCAAGAAATTTGTTCATATATTCATCTATTGTGAGTTGTCCTATCTTGAGTTCATATAACTCCTTGGTCTTCCCATCAAAGTATGTCTCTAAAAGATACTTCTTCTTGAAGAATTTCTCAAATTGTTTCCATGACAAGTCTTTCTCATGGATTCCTTTCACATTCCTAAGGTCTTCCCGCCAAATGGAGGCCTTTCCATACAAGTTGAAAATGGCTATTTGAGCTTTTAAGTTTTCAGAGTATTCATGGACTCTCAAGTACTTCTTCAAGCAAGTACTTCTTCCCCCTTTTTAATTTCTCCATAGAATGTGGGTGGTTTTTCTTTCTTAAACTCTTCAGGGTCATGGCTCTTGGAATGTTTCCTCTTCTTTTTCCTCCCTTGGGAACGTGAACTAGTATTTCCACTAGAAGATTTCTTGGGGTTGTCAGTTTCCTCACCAGAGGATTCTTCCATTGAATGTATATTGGCTACATGTTGGGCCTTCTTTGAGGTGCTCCTCCTTGTGTGGCCACTTTCAGGTCCATGTTTTTGTATCTTAGGTGGACTTGGAGTTTTCGTAGTATGATGTTTGTCCACGTGACTGGCTGTTGGTCCATGTTGCAGTTGCCTTTGTATATCTGATAGGCTTTGTAGTAGGACTGCATTAATTTTAGTCTTCTTTTCCTGTTCTTTTATCAACCTTTCATTTTCAGCCTTACAACTCTGTAATTCTTCCATGAGGCTTCTTACAGTTTCAACCAAATTTGGAGGGGTTTCCACCACCCTCTTTTCATCAAATTCTTCCTCTCTATTGTGGGAGCTTTCCCCTAGTTCATGTTGTGTCACCATCCTTTATGCTTTATTTTTCTAGCAGTACACTGACTTCTTGAGTGATGATAAAACATTTTATGTTAGTTAATCATTTACTAGTTTATGAACAACACATATTTAAGAATTTTCAAAACATATACAACAACAAAAAGTTCCATTCCTTTCTTCAACAAAGGTTTTAAATAAGCCTCTTAGGAATGGGGTAAGGTAGGGTGCTACCCTTAAAGGGTCTCTAATAATATTTTTTAAGCGACTCATTCATGAGCCCAAGCAAGCCAAGTGTTGTTTCCATGCTCTGATACTAATTTGTAACACACCCGACCCCTAAGTACCCTTTCTAGGGATGGGGCATAAAAATTTTGCTCACATTAATTATTTTGAATCATATTTCAAAGGTCCCCATCCTCTTCTACCCAACCATAGTTTTCTAACAACTGTTACCATGCTCAAATCCGAGCTTTGGATTGCAAGTTATGGCCTTCCAAAGCTCTTCGGACGTTATTAGTCAAGGACCACGTGGGTATGTCTCATTTGTACCATATCCAGATTCCTACATCCACAGTGGAATTCCATCTATCGTGCAATCCAATGACGGGACTTGAACCTCATTTAACACAATGGCTAGAGGGGGGTTTGTCATTCAACACATCAGCACTGAATGCCCCTTTTCCTTTCTCCATGCATATCCCATGGATCCCAAACTCTCGAAGGATCCCGAAATAGCACCATGTGGCTCTGAACTTCATACCTTAAATTTTACTTATGACATTGCACCCCAAACCTCCAGAGTCCCGAAGTCCCAGACTCTCGAAGGGTTCACCCTTGCATGAGGTGATGTATTAATCACAGAGGTAAGGACCAGTGGGTCTCAAGTACTCCAACCTCCAATAATCCAGGTGAATATGTGCTAGGGGGTGACACACAGTAGGACATATATGACATGTGGCCCCTTCAGTGGGTGACACATGTCATGTTTTTAATGGGCACATAGGGACTGCAAAACATACAAATCCATGTGACACATGGCACATCAATCATGGGTCCACTTCACCCTGGGTGATGTTAGTGTGCCACATCACTCCATACTGATGGCCTTTTGATGCCCTTAGATCTCACAACCAAGACACATCCACACAGATCTATTGATCTACAACCTTCGTTACTTTGTAACTTCGACGTTTGGGGAATTCATGTTGTGTTTTCCTCCTTGCTCCCTGTGTGGTTAGTGTCAGGATGACCACCACATGGAATCCAATGGACAAGAAGGATCCCAAAGAGTCCCTTGATCTAAGGTTTGTGTTAATTCGCAGATCCGACCTTCAAGGGTTTCGACATTATGGAAACTTCGTTCTCCTGAAGTAGGAATTCGAAGAAGTACCGCATGCAAGTCCCTCCATTGGTTGATTAGATGGCTAAGAGGGGTTCTCAACTGACTCTCCATATAAACAACTCATATCAATTCGTAACTTTGACATTCGGGGAATTTGGTGCTACAACACTTGTGTTCTCTCGAAGTAGTCAACACCAGAATTACCTTGGCATATATCCAAGGACAAGGGGGACTCCTGAATGCCCTTGGATATGCGGCTCGGGATACTTTGCGATTGGTAAATGTGTCAGGTTTTAACGATGGGACAAGTCTATCTTCCATGGTCAGGGAAACTGCTAGACATTGGTCAACCTCGTGGTTAACTGTGTCAATGTGTTTCCTTCGATTGGTTTGGAAATGGTAGGGTTATAACATTGTAGAGCTCTGAACTCCTAGAGTTCTGAAGCTAGAAAGGCTTAGCTCCTTTCGGGCCTAGCACAAGGTTTTGAGACCTTGGTCCCATGGGTCCTTCGAAAATTCTCATGGGATACACTCTAATATCTTAGCCATGAATTGGTTATGGACATTGACATGAGTCCTTGGTCATACAGGTGAGGGATATGAAGGAGGCGCCCTCCTTCGATAGGGTTTGAACTTAGTATTCCTGTGAAGGTGGTTTTGAGAGGTCAACGTGACTTAAGTATTCCAGTTAACTCGACCCCGACTATCTCACGGAATCACGACCCATAACTCTCTAGATGCTAAGTTGAGTAAAACCAAAGACAATTCAAAAGCATGGGTTCATAGGAAAACATTAAATATTTCTACCTTAATCATTCAGTGAAAAATTTAGTCATAAACATGCATATTCAATCCTTGTTTCCATTTCAATACATTGAGTATGAAAATACTTATCAGAAACCAGAGATCATGAAGTGACTATTGACAGGGGTGCCCATTTCCACGCAACCGTAGGCACAACCACTCCTAAGCGGATTTATCGCTGGACACCCCCTAGATAAACCATGATGCTTTGAGAGAGACATTTTCTTATTTCTCAATGAAAGTCAGGGACATAAGGTTACTCTCCTTCTCCCACAGGACCTTATAAAACATTTTCTCTATACCAAGAAAGGAGGTCTGCAACAAGTACTTCCACAGTCAATCGTCAACCTCTTTTATCATCTTGGACTAAAAACGTTGAAACAACTTCTTGCACCCAGAACGAGCTTGTTTCTCAATTCTCCTTCGAACTAGAGAGTGGGAAGCACTCTCTTCTCTTCTAGAGATTGGTATGTCCACTTTTATTCTTCGCAGATCTCCCTCTACCCCTTGGTTACTTACTTTATTTCATTCCTCAACAAGATTGTGTAGGTCTGAATCCCCAGCTCGTGGTCAAGTCTGGAAGCCTTACAGATGGGTACCTTGTCCCATCTCCTCATTAAATATTGAGCAGACGTTTCCAACTACCTGTGTGACTGGTAATTCATTTCTGGGTCAGAGGACTATTCTGGGTGTGAGCAGTTAACTCTAGTGAGGTATTGGGTTGGTGGGGATCATCTCAACCATTTCTAGTTCCCCTCACCATATCTCTCATAACATCATGATCTATCTTGGCAAACCCCCCTTTTCAATAGTTAAGCAACACCATCCATATTTAATTAATAACAAAAAATACATACATTACGGTTTATAACAAAAGGTTAAACAAACCCAACATTCACACATAGTTAGTCTACCACTGTCTTTTGGCAAGTTATAATTATATTTACAAGTTGGGGAAAACAAGAGTATTGCATCAAGGCATTATATATCTTACAAAGGATGATGAGGAAGAGGTGGTGACACTAAAGGTCCCAATTGTATATGAGACTAATCATAATATTAGGAAAACATCTCAGGTCAATCAAGGTGCTAAGGAAATATCTTTGGATATGAATATTGGTGAAAAAACACAAAATCCCACTAAAGAAGTACCACATTAACTAAAAGAATGAGTTGTCCCAGAGTGCATTAAAGAAAAGGAATTGAATAATAGGAAGATGGTAGCATAGTGTTATGGATGTAAAATAATTTGAAAGTACCAAATCTCATGTAGGAATAGTTAAAAGCAATGTTGGAAACTAGTACAAATGAAGAAGCCCTTGTTCAAACCAATACAGAAGAAAATGCTATTACATATACATTGTGTTTACCTAGTGATGAAAATCAACAAGAAGATCTCTCAACAAGAAAATAAGGTGATATATTAGGACAATAATAGGTTCTAGATACAGTAATGGGGAAAATGGATGAGTGGATAAGAAAATAAGAGAAAAAAAATGATCAATGAAGCAAAGAACAAAGGATAGGCCTAGATGTTGAGGAGGTTAAGAAACATATAACTACTATGAATAAAGGTAAGGCACATATTATTGAGCATTTTCATACACTAGGGAGTCTAGAAAATATGTTGTAATTAGATAACCAACCGACACTCGAACCATTGGACGAGGTTGTTGATATATAATCAATTATTTATGATAGGGAAAGACAATCACTTGTGCGAAGAACATGAAACAATAGTAAACTAACCGTAGACGGTCTTGTATTGGTAACATCAAAAGAAAATTTGTACCATACAAAGAAGGCTTGGGTTAGTGAGTTGTTGGGAGTGGGAATGGTTATGTCACACACCACGATTGACGAAGAAGGGGAAGAGGAAAGGGAATTAAATGCCATGAAAAAAGAGATAGAATCTCTTCGACATCATGTGGAGTAATATAAAGACACTAATCAATATGTTTTGATTTTAAAGGCATATTTTCTAGAAGAAAATAGTAGGTATAAGCTACTTTAGGATGCTTTTGTTAAGAAGATTGTTGACTGTCATGAAGAAACTTTGTTATGTGGAGTGGCTTATAAATGAATGATGAAATGGAGTGGTAGGATAACCAAGACTTTATATCAAGTGGATTATATCATAGAAATAAATAAATTATGGGGCCAAGAGGATCATGACATCAGAATTCTTACCAAGGAAAACATTACTAGGATGCATGTGGTTGTATAATGATGGGTACAATATGTTATTGAGCCAAAATACAAAATGTAGGAAACATGGACTAAAAGCCTCATTTGTTGGGAGAATATCGATGAAGTGATGATTGAGCTTCAGCTTCCAAAGTTTGGGTTACCCAAATATTTTCAGGATTTAGAAAAAAAGATGGCTAATTTTAGAACAAGTGATTTAAAGTACAAAAATAATCAAAAAATTACCACCATGGAGCAAGGTCAACTAAATAAGTACACAAGAACGAATATTAAAGTGGATGATAGTTTGGAATACTTGAACCTCAAAATTAATAAGTACATGTAGCATAACAAGGAAATTTCAAGAGGATAACAAGATAAAGCTTACACACCGTGTTTTCCTATATCCCTAGCACTGAATAAATATGAATCAAAAAACTATAAACCATTTATGGTTTTCCATTTCTACTTGTTGGAAACCACAAACAAGTTATTCCCTACCACTACTATGCATTTGTTCCCTTCTATAGCTCTACATTTATTTAATTCTCCACTACAACACTGCAACATGTATGACACACATGTCCCGAAATTCTCCCACTTTTGATATACCTTGCAAGGATACAACACCACTTGAATTTACCTATGCTCGCTAGTTTCATCAATTCATATGAAACATTCTACAAGGTGTCAACTTTCTCTAGTATCACCTTTCCATCCTCCACCATGCCCCTAATTAAATGGTACTCAATATCTATATTATTTGTCTTTGCATGAAAGGTTGGGCTCTTGGCCAGATAAATGACATTGTTACTACCATGTTGAACTGTAATAGATCTCTAACATAGCCCTACTTCTAAACATAGTTTCATGAGCCAAATGGAATCTTTATAGGCCTGGGTAGTGTTCATATACTCTACATCTACAATGGATAATGAGACAACAAATTGTCTCTTGCTCATCCAATTTACTTCTCCTCTAATCAATTGAAACATGTATCTTCTCATAGATCTCCTTCTATCTATATCCCCTAGCTAATCAAAATCCACATAGCCCTATATATCCACTAAGTGTGGGTCCCCTTAAACATCACTATGAGAGTATATGGAATATTCAAGAGTACCTTGCAAATACTTGAAGACCCTTTTCACTACATCCCAATGTTCACATCCAAGATTAGCTATGAATTGACTCAAGACTCTCATTGCTTGGGAAATGTCTATTTTATGAAAAACCATATAATACATAAAAATACCAAGTGCACTATAATAAGGAACATAAGCAATATCCTCCTTCGCTACAGGTGTTGTAGGACACTACTCAACTGAAATCTTAGTTCCCATAGAAATCAAAACACCCAATGGTTTTCAATATACCATATAAAAACATTGTAGCATATAGTTTACATACTTACTCTTTCTTAAACAAGCCCTTTTATTCTCTCTATATCTCCATATATCCATTCATAAGATAAATTTTGTAGCCCCCAAGTACTTCATATGAAATTGTAATGAAAAACGACACTTCAAATCAAAAATTGCATCCTTACAGTTACTAAATAATAACATATTGTCGACATATCGAGTGATAACAAAGAAACGACCACTATCTTGTTTGTAATACACATAGTGATCTGATTTAGATCTCAAAAATCCTAATCCCAACACAAAATAATCAAACTTATCGTACTACATTTTGGGAGACTGTTTGGGACCATATAATGAATTTTTAACTTGAAAACCAATGACACTTTATCTTTTTCATCATGGTGCTCTAGGTGTGTTATACATATCTCCTCCTTCAAGTCACTATGTAGGAATGTTTCTTTTGCATTCATCCATTCTATATCTAAATTGAAGGATGCTAGTACATATAGTATGAACCTAATAGATGTTCACATATTAACTGGGGAAAAGATATCACCGGATTCTATTCCCTCAACTTTGGAATATCCTTTTGCAACCAACCTTGCCTTGTGCTTTTCAACATTTCCATCAAATCCAAACTTGTTTTTGAATGTCCATTTGCATCAGATGGATTTCTATCCAACAGAAAATGGGACCAAATATCGCATATGATTCTTTATAAGTGCAACCATTTCCTCATCCATATCCAATATCCATGACTCTTTGTCTTCCATGTCCATTTCCTCTTTCACAATTCTAAGCTCAACAGTGTTAAAAGATAAATAAAATATACATCTAAAATCAGACAAACTATAGTTATACCTATCTAGTTCCCTTCCTTGCTGAGTGGACCTCCTTAAAGATTGAGGTGGAGTTTCTTCCTCCTCTTCTAAAATATTTAAAACCTCCTCCTTATTAGGTCCATCATGAACTTCGTGTCAATTTATCTTAGCTTTCACAATATTTGGTTGTATCTAAACCACTAACTTCTTCTCATCCTCTTCTAGCTACACAATTATGGGAGAAGACTTAACTTCTTCGAAAATTAAATTCCTACTATACAAAAACAATTTAGCCATCGGATCTCAAAGCTTGTACCCTTTAACACCAATTCCATATCTAATGAATATACATTTTGCAACATTGTTATCCAACTTTGATCACTTCTCTTTAGGAACATGCGCATATTCCTCACAACAAAAAATACGAAGATGTTGAAGTGAGGGATTCTTGATTTTCCACATCTCCACAAGGGTTTTATTCACAAGAACTAATGTGGGATATCTATTAATCAAGTAACATGCAATCGAAACTATTTCTACCCAAAACATTTTCTCTAAGCCAACTCCACTAAGCATACTCCTAGCTCTCTCCATCAATGTTCTATTCATCAATTTTGCAAATCCATTTTTCTAAGGGTTATATGGTCGTGTCTTTTGTATTTCAATTCCATTCTCCTTACAAAACTTATCAAACTCGATAGAAAAAAACTCAGCACAATTATCAACCCACAACACCATAGTCTTCCTACCAGTCTAATTTTCCAAGAGATCTTTAAGCTCCTTAAACCAAGTAAAATCCTCATATTTAGTTTCAAAAAATATACCCATGTCCTAGAATAATCATAAATGAATGACACATAATAAAAATCCTTAGAAATCAAAAAAAAAATTAACTTGACCAAATATATCAAATTGAATTAACTCCAACAACCTAGAAGATTTATGTGAATAATAGTAAAATTGAACATGGTTATTTTTTCCATAAATGAAATGCTCGCAAAAATAAACTTCAAGAGAACAATCATTCAATCCATCAACAAGATTTATTTTTTCAAGGATCGTATGCCCTTCTCACCCATATGGATCAATATTTGGTGCTATAACATTGTCTTCTCTATAGGTAAATTACTTTCTAAAGAAAGATCTTGTTTAGTAGGTTTTGATTGTGAGGGAGTATATCCTATAGATATCTCCATTGCAAAAATTAAGGAACTAGTGACACTCAATAGTGCATCCATCAAGTTAAAACTATGTGCCCACACAAACACCATTAGTGAGTACCTTAGCTCCTTGAGCCATCTTACACCCTTTGTTAGAGAAAATGACCTACACACCCACATAATTAATTATTCTTACTAATATTATGTTTTGTTCCGACCTAGAATGTGAAAAACTCCAATC
>CBVK0100243239.1:0-11866 GCA_900067695.1 Picea abies | reverse complement strand
ATCTTCATTAAAATTCAACTAAAACAAAAAGACTGAAACACCAATGAAAGCTTCAGATCTATTGCATAAATAAAAGTGTTGAATGGAAAACTCAAAAGTGCAAATACCGCATATCAAGAGATGAGATCAGTGCTGCAAAAGATGAAATCTAATCTATAGAAATAGCGAATGTAGCAGACATTAAGCTGAAATTCCATAAGAGAAATCACTATCTTCTCATTAACACGTAAGAAAAAATATAATATTGTCCTCAAGCGGCTACCATGGCTTCTCTGAAGCCTTCACACTCTAACTATGGATTCACACACCTCACATGTATGAATATATAACCCTAACTAGTGCGCCCTCCATCTAGTCAATTTTGGCAAGAGGAAAAATTTAAAAGCGGTTACAAAACTTAACTGCTAATAATAGACCTTAAAGAGAGTGCCCCACATACAAAGGAATCTCTCTCAAGCAATGTGCCCTACCGATGCCCCACCGATGCCCTACCTATACCTAGAATGGCTCATACACATTTTTTCATGAAATGAATCTATCATAACTATGTATGTAATCCATCATAAAGTTGTCATACTTGCATAAGAGGAATCTATCATAACCTTACATTGACCATGAATATAAGATGCCAAGCATCATAAGTGTAAGGAACCTTTCATAGCAATGTAAGGGAATCTCTCCCACATGGCACACCCATCCTACAAGGAATCCCCTTCAACACTCATGTGCCCTTTTCCTAGGAGAGAACAAATCGCACCAACAAAAAACTAGCACTCCCTCTTTGCAAGGAACAAGTTCTCCACCAGGTTGAGCTTCTCTCTCAGAATCTTGAACGTCCCCTTTTTGGAGAGACGCGAGGGGACTTGGGGGGACGCGACTCCCCAAGGTGGGGGACGAGACTCCCCAAAAGGGGGACTCCTGGACGTCCCCCCTTGAAAAGGGGAACTTCTGGACACCCCCCCCCAAAAGGGGGATTCCTGGAAGTCCACCCCAAAAAAATTTTACCCAGTAAGACTTAAAAAAGAAAAAATTAAATTTAAGAAAAAAAAATTAAAAACAAATATATATAAAATTAATTTATGTTATTGTTGAGATTTATCATATTATCATTATTATTTTTATTTTTAAAATTTTATTTTTTTATATTTTTTATATTATATATATGACGTCCCCCCGTCCCCCATTTCCCAAAAATCCCTAAAATTTGGGGGTACTTCCACACGTCCCCTTTGTGCGTCTCCCCGCACCCATGTCCCCCCATCCTGGAGTCTTGGTGGAACATTGGAATATAATCAAGAACAATAGCTCCCTTTTATACTCTATCTCTCGAGAAATGGTATCGAATATCTATATCCTTGGAGCAATCATCAAACACTTGATCCTCAAAGAGCTTGACACAATTCTAATTGCCACAATACAGAACTATGGGCTCCAACATTTGATTGGTCAACTCTGCAATCAAGTTGTGAGACCAAATGGCCTCACAACATGTTGATAATGTTGTCATATACTCTACCTCAGTTGAATTAGTGCAACTATTACCTATTTCCTACTAAACTAGGATATCATAGCTAAGCCCAAGCTGAAGTAGTTAGAAGAAGTACTCTTCCTTGTGCGTGTATCTCCTCCCCCATCTAAACCTACTAATCCATGTAACAACAGCTCTCCATCACCCACATACCCCATGCCATAATGAACTATGCCCTTCAAATACTAGTGCACATGTTTGGCAACTTTCCAGAGAATATGTATGGGTTCAACCATGCAAAGGCTCAAAGTATTCACTGGAAAACAAATACCAGCCCTAGTATTCACAGAATACATAAGGGAACCAATCAATTGCCTATACGAAGATGGATCTACCAAATCATAATATAAATTAATAGATAACTTCAGATTTGACACCATAGGAGTGGCCAAGGGTTTACAATCTAGCATCTGAAATCTCTTTAGAGTCTCCACTGTGTACTTCCCTTACCCAAGGAAGGCTTCACCTACACCTTACTAAATCTCTAGACCCAAAAAGTAATGCATAAGGCCAATATCTTTCACTTCATATTCACTTCCCAACTTCTTCTTGCACCATGCAATGAGCTTCTAAGAACTACCTATAAGAGTCAGTGTAAATGTGTTGAACCTGCACAGAATAGATCTAGCTAGAAAATACTACACACATTTGTAGAGAGAAATTGAGAAAGAAGAAGAAGGAGAGAAAGAATAGAACAATTCTCATTAACCATATTCCACACTCAAAGAGTGAATAATTTACAATAGATATAGAATACATGAGTAACTAATGAGCCATAGTGGTGGTCTAGAGTGATCTAGACACACACCGGGAGTTACGAGAGTAAACTGCCACCTAGTCTAGTCTCTCAAGAAGTTACGGGAGTGAATTGCCACCTAGTTGAGTTAACTAGTCAACTAGTCTTCAGCTAACTGACTGAACAAAGAGTAGTGAGGAGTTAACTCAAGAAATCAAGGGTAATGCGCCAGTATGGTGATGATTCCCAAGGCAAGTGCGCATTAGCTGGTGATGATCCCAATGTTGCATGGTGACAAAACCAATGCAGCATCTAAACTCAACTCAACTAGTCAAATTGAAGTGTCAACTAAAAGAGAATATTCTCCCCTAAAATATAGGAGACTGGATAATGACTAATAAACAAGGAAAAACCTTAGGAAAAAGAAATCCTAAGTGTGTGTGAAGTAATTCCAACAGTCAGATCATCTACATATACAACCAAAACAAGAAAATAAGATTTATCATATAAATAATAAAGATTCAGATCTATCAATGAAACCCAACTTTAGTAAGAACTCATCAATCCTTGAGTATTGTTATCACGCAATTTGTACTTGCCCAAAGGCAAAGGCAAGTAGATACTGAATTGGCATAACAAGGAGGATAACCTATCACTGTCACCTTAATAGGAAACCTCTTTCTCTTTAGGAGTATATCACAGTACCCCAGGGGAGGCTTCCCCAATGACCTGGGGGTTTGAGAAGGCTAAGGTAAAAGCTATAAGAAAGTCCCACCCCTCTCACAGGTCACTCTGATCAAAAGTTCCAAGGTTTTGTTGAGATGAAGCAAAAGATAATTTAAATGTACCTGCCCAAAACAAGACAAGTAGAAAAGAAATGCAATTTGCAAGTACCATATGATGTCAATGCTTCATAAAACCATAAACTTCTGAAAGATACACAAGCTGATATAGAACTGAAGCAATATAAATATTTATAACAGCAATGAATATTTAGCAACAGCTTCAACAATTATGCCTCAATAATGTTTTAAGAATGACAAGAAATAATAGCCTTAAATTGACAGAATGATAATAGTTGTCAGAGGCAATTACAGCAATGTCTAATCAGCTTTTAATCTTGCTTTTAGGATGAAGTTGCTGCTGCTATAGATGGTTGTAGCAATCTTTTGCAACAACAGAAAATTAGTTAGTGAGTTAGTCTAGCTTAAAGTTAGTAGAAGTTAGTAGAAGTCTTAGGGAAGATAGTTTAAGAGTTGTTTGGTCAATCAATCACTTGTGAGGAGTGGACTAGTGCCTTTTAGGGTAATGGAGTCAAGGTTAGCAGTGGCAACTCTTAGAGGAAAACAACAATGATAATGGATAACCTAAAGGGAGGGATGAGATGATTGAGGTGTTAGTAACCTAAGGCCTCAATGTCCAAACCCTAGAAGGAAAGATTGCTATAAAGTAAGTAACCTTAGGCCCTAGCGATTTCCTTCTTCCTTAGATTAAATTTGAAATAAATGTATGAAGCAAATGAAGTGATGCCACTAGAGTGCTACAAAGGTAGGGCTCTAGTGTATACTTCAAAAGAAGTGTTTTCTAACAATTTCAAGTAGGTGGAAAATTATAAGGAAAAGGATACTAACATATGCTTCTCCCCTAGGGTTTCAAACTAGAAATTTCATAATCTTTGATATGAACAAGCAAATTTACCATAACCATTCAAAAATAAATGAAGAATTGCAGATTTACTTACTTCATCAAGAATAATCTAGCAACAAACCCTAGTTGAAGAATTCCCACCATGAAAAATGCCAAAATACACCAAGAATAGCCTCTCCAAGAAGTTGCACACCACTTAACTTCAGCCAAATACCGTTAAAGAGGGCCGAATTTCAGACCTCACACTTGTGTGAGTGAAAGATGATGAAAAATACAAGAGATTTATCTCTTATTTATACAATGACAATGAACCTAAATTCAAATTTAGGTCAAAAAAGGCCGACATGGCCAAATTACATCAAAAATCCAGTTTTTACATAAATTCAAAGAATTCAACCCTAAAATGTGCAATAGAGGTGACGTCATGCCCTCCTAAGGTGATGTTGGGCCTCATAAGTGCGACGTCGGGCTCCATGAGAAAAATGTTAGGCCTCCAAATGATGCCACATGTGCCACCTAGCACACAACTGCCTCCATCATGTCCATCTGACGTTGGGTGACGTCTAGGGTCACAAGGGTGACGTCATGGCCCTCCCAAGGCCAACGTTCAGGGGGGAGAGCAAGATCCCCCTAGATCCAAGCTTGCCAAAGTGTCTCTGGTGGAACATCCTTCTTTTTCTCTGGTGCAAACCTCTGGTGTTTCTCTGCCCCTGGCTGGGGTCACAACATCCATCTGGTGGGATTTTTTCCCCATGGAGGTTCAAGCTAATCATCTCCCCATATGTACATGTCCACTGGGCATGGTCCTACAGCAACAACAAGTACGCCCTCCATGGGCTCATAAGTCACAGGGATCATAGCAATGTCAATCACGTCTAATAATCAAATTACCCAAACATGTGCATCAAACCCCCTTTTACCCAGACAAATGCTCAAAGACGTTATGCAGTTTAACAAGCCGGGTTTGGAGAGGGTCTCAGGATGTCCTATTGGGCTAATCCTCCTCAAGTTTAGGGTGTTTCCGAGGTGAAGACCAATCTAGGTCATGTAGGTGTATGAAATGGTATAGGGAATGTTTGGGCAAGGGGTGCAGTGATAACAGGGAAATGTAGGTCTTACCTGTTGGTGCCTTTGTAGGGGACGAGTTACACCTTGTCATGGATGCCATTGTTTCCTAGCCCATTCAATGTATTTTATTCTTTGTCTAATTGTTTTTTTCTTTTCAAGAGAATAGTTGGAGGACACTGTCCTGGCGTGGTGACCAGTGGTGACAGCGTTACCCACAAGCACTTCACGGAACTGAAAAGGTTGGCTTGTGATGAGACCCCCTTTCTCTTGGCTATGCCACCAAGAGCCACTACCCTAGTTTGGTGACCAGATGGATGGTAGTGTCATACCGCTACATGCCCATAGACCTAATAGGCTGGCTCATGATAAGACCTCCTATCCATCAACTATACCTTGAGTTTTATTTTATTTTATGGGTCCCCTTTTCTTACTGAGAAGCCATTTGTTGCTTTCTCGGGAATCCCTGGGCGAAGCATCTCAAGGTTTCATTTTGGATTTTAACTTTTGCCAGCTACTTCTACCCTCTGGGCCTTTAGCCCCTTCTTCCCACAAGGCAAGGTACAACCCTTACTAGCTTGGCAAACCCAATGCCTGAACCAAGGTAGGGGGAAGATGATAGGGATAATGATGAAAAGTGGTAAGTATGGAAGGAATGGGCGATGACCTTTCATAGACCCACCTAGTGGCAACTCATCCCTAAGGGAACCAACGTACTAGGGCACTCTGTCACCGCCCCCAGGTATGAACAAGTTAAAGAGCATAATTTCCAAGCAAACGTCATGAAACAAAAGAGAGTTCAGTGCACATATTCAAATGCTTTAAAAATCAGAGTGACACATACCATTATACCTGGACTCATTACCTCATGGAGCAAGACCCACTGCTACTTCAGAATCAGGTCGATGAGATGGATGTTGCTGCTACTGATAGATAGGACGCACTGAAGAGAAGATGGGCCCTCCAGGACCAGGCTCAAGTCATATGGCTCTCGGTACTCCATGTCTAGGATCTGTGGGCCTCAAGACATAATCTCCTTAGTTATCCCTAGGATAGGGGATAACAAGTACCTTGATCATGGTGGTTGCTTGAACACATAAAGGGCCTTATTCAACTTGCATGCATGGGTATCTTACCCATGCACCTCAAAGCCTCTTTGTTGATTAATGTGTACTTCCACTTCAATAAGACCATTCAAAAAAGCAATATTTACATCTAATAGAAGTATTCCTTGCAAATAGAGCAAAAGTCTCCTCATAGTCAACTCCCTCTTTTTGAGAGAATCCTCTAGCTACAAATATTTATTTGTACTTCTCTATGCTCCCATTTATTACATGCTTAATCTTGTACAACCATCTAGAATCTATCACAGATCTCCCCATTGGTCTCAACACAATCTCTCATACATCATTCTTTAAAATGGCATTGTATTCCTCAACCATGGCATCACGTGATCACTTCTCTGCATTAACCTCTCCAAAGTTGGAAGGCTGTGCATCACTAATACAAGACATCCATGCAACATAAGAAGGACATCTTCTATGTGGATGACTCACCCTAAAATTAGACTTGGGTGCTCCCACTCTAGGTAAACCATCTTGGCATCCTCACTAAACTTGAGGATAATAAGCCCTCTCCCTCTAAATTGAGATCTCGTTGATATAAAGCTAACTCTAATTTATCCTCTTAAGGAAACTTTGGATCAGCTAACTTCTCACCTTCCACAATATCTGTAGGAGGCTTTTGGAACTTCGTGACCATTCATCTTAATGAAACTTTATATCCCTACTTACCATTGCCTTCCACTATGCTGGAATGTAGATCCAATGAGCTTTGGATGTTTCATTTTACCCAACAATAATGCCCTTGATACTCGAGGGTTCAAACTTAGTTCTCTTCTAGTTTGACAATAAACGGGACAAGCAAATACACATAAGTAAGATACTTATGGTTTCTCACCAGTAAAGGATTCCTCTAGTGTCTTGTCCTTTAATGCTCTATGAGGATAATGATTCAGAATGTACACAGTTGTATTACACACCTTTTCCCAAAGACACATGGACAAATCCAAGCCATGTATCATAGCCTTGGTTATCTCTATGATGGACTAGTTCTTCCTCTTTGCAACCCTATTTTGTTGTGGGTTGTAAGGCGCAATAACTCCCTCTTGAATCTTGCTTCCCTACAAAATGCATCTAAGACCTTGGAGTGTACTCTCCTCCATTGTGAAACCTCAACAATTTGATCTTTTTACTTGTTTGATTGTCCACAAGAGCTTTAAACTCTTCAAACTCATTAAGTAAATCTAAATCTTTTTGGAGGAATCATCGATAAATGAAACATAATAAATATTAACTGTCAAAAAAGTTGATGATATAGGTACACATACATCTAAATGAATCAAATCAAGAATATTTTTTAATCTATGCCCCACTACTTGGAAAAGCAATCTTCATATGCTTGCCAAGTGCATAGTCCTTGTAAACTCATGGCTTCTAGATATTGTAGTCTTGCAATCTCTGCACTATGTCCTTTAAGAGTGGCAATGCTCCATAATGCAAGAGACCAAATCTGTTGTGCCAAAGTTCTCTCAACTTGTCACAACCATGCACTAAAGCATCATGTTTCACTAGATCTGCGAGCAACCTATACAAGCCAACTTCTTGCACACCTTTGTCAAAGACATGACCATACTTCTAGCAGCAATATATTATGATGGCTTGCTTCTCATCAAACTCAACCACACATTTAAAAATTGTCCTCGTTGAAACTAAATGATCATTCAGCTCAAGAGCATCACTTGATGGCATGTCCAAAGAGACAGATCCCATTCCAATAATTAGAAATGTGGCATCATTGCTCAACTCCACTTGTATGTCAACTTCTCTCTCTTCAATTCTATTGAAATATTTATGGTTGAATGTCATGTGTCTAGATGCTCCATTGTTCAAAGATGACCCTACACTAGAGATGACGTTAGTGGAAAGGCACAATGCCATGGATGCTAACTCTTCCACTCCGAAAGCCTATGTTGTTCACTCTTTGCTTTCTTCTTCTCAAGACACTGAGATAGATAGTGGCCCATCTTGTGGTACTTGAAATATTTCACATGACTCGAGTCTTTCTTCCCATGTTGTGATAAACATGAATGTTCCTTGTGACCCTTCTTGGGTCCTCCCTTCTTTCCTCCTTTTCTCATCTTATCGATGAGCACTTGGTTTGGGATCTCATAATGTTTGGTTGCGATTATTGCTCTCTTTGTCTCCTCTTGGATGAAATCATCCCAAAATTGCTCAAAGTTAGGCATGTGCTAACAACCACATAGACACTTTGCGCAAAGGATTCCTAGGGCTCTAAGAATCCATTCATTGCGATAGACATCAACTTCTCATTCTTGACCTTCATCTAGATGGTTGCGATCTGATCTTTGATCTGGGTAATCTTCATCAAGTAACTAGATATTGTGTCTATGTCACTTGTGTGTATGAGTGAGTAGATTCTTCAATAGCAATTTTTGGGACACATTCCCACTCCGATATAAAGTGATCAAAGTTGCATACATCTCGCTATTTGACTTCCCCTAAGGGATCAAGTGGTCTTTCACCAAATCCATAAGGATTCTCTTCAATTTAGCAACACTCTTTTACGTGTTCCCGACAAAGTAGCATCAATAGGAGCAACAGCAGTGCCTTCTACAATCTCCCAAAGATCCATCTCCTCCAACAACCTCGACAGTGGGCACTTCCAAGATGCAAAGTTGGAAGCACCCTCCAGATGGTCACTTTCTAAGACCAAGAGTAGCCATCTTGCAAACCTATAACACACTTCAATAAATGGACCAACCAATGAAATAAACCTATCACAAGTTCACTATGCTTATCTTAGGGAACAAATCCACTCCAATCACTAGTGCTACATGGGCATCTCACCCACAACCTCTCATGGGGCCTGGTGCCTCTCACATGTATAGATCACTCAAATCACTTTTGTCTTTTGGGCATCACACCCATTGAGATCCTCCAACAACTCCCTCTCATAGGTAGCAATCCATTCCATACATGGATTTGGAGAATCTCATATACACAACATTGATAGCATGTTATAATCTTACATCTCCATGATACACAGATCTGCAGTCAAAAAACTTGTCCTACAACTAAAACAAAGAGATTGAAACACCAATCAAAGCCTCGGATCTACATAAACAAAATTGTTGAAAGGAAAACTTAAAAGTAAACACTGCATGTCAAAAGATGAAATCAGCCCTACAAAAGATGAAATCTGATCTACACAAAGTTCAAACAACATGAATGTAGTGGACAACAAGCTAAAATTTTGTAATAGCAATCGCTATCTTCTCATTAACACATAAGAAGAAATCAATATCGTTCTTAAGGGACTACAATGGTTTATCTCAAGACTTCACACTCTCACTATGTGTTCCTACAACTCATGTATGAATATATAACTGTAACTAGTGTGTCATCCCTCATCTAGTCAAATTTGACAAAAGCGAAAAGTAATTACAAAACTTAACTGCTAATAATAGACCATGTTACCTCTCCAGGAGGTACCCTACATTTTTTCATCTGGCTACACCATTGTAAGCCCAACGATGCAAGTCAAAGCCTTGTAGGTCGTGTGGAGGATTATGTAATATGGACTCTTAGACTTTGTAGTCGGGCATGATCAGTCTTTCTAATCTCCTCCCTCACTTCCTTTCTCCCTAGATAGGATTGGAGGACTTGAGGTGGACCTATTGAGACACATGGTTTACGAGAGCCAAGTTCTTTGTAGGGGTGATCGCACATTGTGGGACTTGTCTACCCATGGTCGTGCGTACCTATGTCATTACCCACACAATCATTGTTTTATAGAGTCTGTATGCATTCCTTGGCCATGGTGCATTTATCATTTTCAGATCTCAACATGGCAGTGTCACAAATTTTTCAGCATCTCACATTTTCCAAGGCAGTTCACAAATCCTGATGCACGGGATCCTGGGGCCAAAAATACAACAGGGGCTCAGGTTGACCATCTCCATGCATACTTGACATGCCACGTTGAAATTTTAACAGAAGGTTGAGTTATAAGCAAAAACCAGCTCGTGAAGGGTGGAATAAGCACATTTATGAAGGAAACGTGGTGAGAAAGGGAGCCCTTCATGACATGCAAAGACAAGTTTAGCTGCAAAAGGAAAATAGACCATGCTCTCGACAAAACTCATGTCTCAGATTCCTTCCATGCAATGATATTCACGTGGATTTGGCAAACCAAACTAAAGGGTCAATTAAAAATTATATTAAAGGATATTTCCCAAGTGAGCCAAAAGGGCAAGCATTGATATTATAAAGTTTTGAAATAAATTTTAATAAACTTTATGAGAAAAGTGGTCACCCCTTTACCTAGTGAGGAAACCCATGGAATAAATATTATGAGAAAGGGGGGCGCACTTGTTTAAAAACCGTGACATGAAAATGAGCCACCATATTTTAATGAGCTGCCACATCATTTAAGCATGGGATCCACTCAGTCGTGGGGTGAAGAGGAAAATCGCATGAGTCTAAGGAGAGTTGTGGGTTTAAGTCATACGTTGGATCAAATGAAATGTAACATGGAACGTGGGCTCCCTTAGCGTACATAGATAAATAAACCAGACACCAATAATTAGAGGGAACCCCCATATCTCACCCAAGCATGGATTCCCTTAGCGATTGTGTCCAAAGAGATTGTGGGGTCAAAGGAAGTTGAAGATTGGGTTCATCCAAGGTAAATCAGCCCCCATTTACTTGAATCGTTGTCCAAATAAAAGTAAATCCGCCACCTTACTTAGCCACCAGCATGCAAATTGAGGCATAGTAAATTAAATCGGTCCACTCAAAAGAATCATTGAACATTTAATTAAAAAATATGGATCAAAGAGGAAGTTGTGTGGTAAAAGGGAGTGGTTGAGGTCAAGACCAGTCGTTGCACACTTTCTTAAAGTAAATCAGCCCCTCCAATTAATTAAAATAACTCCTCTTCCTAGTCGTTGAACAACAATATGAGTCGTATGGTCAAAGAAAGTGGAGCATTGGTGACCAAGTGGACTTTTTCCATCAAATTGGCCCATCTCTCCTAGTTGTGAGCCTCATGGAAACTAGTTTTTGTATTTATTGAGAAAAATAATTCCTTGGTGGGAATATTTTATTGTAAAAAATTGTTTTATTTGTCATGACTTAGTCTCCAGGTCATGAATGACAAGTCAAACAATTATTTTTTAAATGGGAGAGGGAAACTAGTCATTACAAAGAAAGCTATATAAGGCTAGTCCCTCCTCTCAATTCAGTTGTTGACGAATTATGAGATCATAATGCCATTTTAATTGAACTTTCACCCTATTGAGTACTATGGTTGATTTTTCTATGCTATCTCTTCTTGGCTTATGAGTAATAGTGCTTAATAGAAGAAAGGATTGTTTATGCTTGAGTTGATTTGCAAGATCAAGAGGTTGGTCCATTGAGGGGCTACATAGTCACGTGGAGGGAAGGATCTAGGCTAGGCACCTCATCTCTTCCCTTGGTAGTGTCGAAGAGCTAGGATCCAAGGGTTGGACACGTCCTTTAGGGGATATCTTTAACAAGGAGAATAGCTTGCCTTTGCACCCATGCCAATCTAGTGGTTGGAGACAATCCATTGGGAGCTTTCCTAGCAAGGATCCAAGATCAATCTATTCTTTCTAGACTAAGGCGGGGGTGATAGTCCATCAACTCCTAACCCATCCTTTAGTTCAAAGTCTAAAGTTGACTTAGAGGTGGTTGTGATCGCAGCCGACACTTGGAGGTGAAAAGGTAAGGTCAGAGGTATGTCCACTTTCTTTCAACCAACTTTATTTCAAAAAATATACTTTC
>CBVK0100243236.1:0-27575 GCA_900067695.1 Picea abies | reverse complement strand
AATGATAAGTGTGTTTCCTCAATGGGGATTCACCTTTATTTATATAAGACTTGTCACATCAAATGATGTGTCTATTGGCACAATAGGGCCGACCTCAATAACTCAAAATATACTTAATAATTGCCATATTAATTATCTTTTACATTAAGGTGGGGCCGACCTGTACTGTTTACATAACAAATAGGGTTACAGGTAAGTTTGACTCTTGAACAATATAGCAAGGGATCTCATACACCCACTAGTGCTCAACCACTAGGGGCACATCCATAGGGATGTCCATATCTCTATCTCATTGCGTCTCACAGGAGAACCACACTCACTAGTGCTCAGCCACTAGGATTACGTTCACCTGTGCTCATCCACAGGCACGTCCACTCAACAGATCTTCTTTCCCACTGCATTACACATGAGATTCATCTGGAGTTCATCATCTCAACTCTTTGCTCAGAGGAGGCTAATACATCATCTTCATCTTTGTCTCATGACGATGCACCCAACTCTATGGGAATTCACACGTTCACCTTGTGCTTAGCCATAGGCACGTCCAACTCAGCAGATCTCCTTTCTCACTGCGTTACACAGGAGAATCATCTGGAGTTCTTCTCAACTCTCTGTAAGGAGGAGGCCATCTCTACGTTCCAACTCTGTCTCAGATAGGAACCACACACCCCTCTCAGGGGCTTTCTCTCAGGTTTGTGTCCTGGAGAATGTTTTACGCAGTTGTAATCATCAACACTCCCTCTCAGCTAGGGAGGTATTCTCCACGAGGCCAAGTCTCTCACGGAAATACTCGAACTTTGTCTTGGATGTAATCATCAACACTCCCTCTTAGCTAGGGAGGTAATCTTCACCAACCTAGTTTCTCACGAAAGTACTTGCACTTCGTATTGGCAAGCGATTTGGTGAAGATATTTGCAATCTGCTCGTGTGTAGGAAGATACTGCACGTGTATTGCTTTCCTCTGCAACATGTATCTGATATAATGATATTTTATCTCAATGTGTTTCTATCTATCATAGAACACAGGGTTCTCAGAGAGCTTCGCACAACTCTGGTTATCACAAGTAATAATAGGATCCATTTCATGATCAAATAAATCTGTCAGAAGCCACACTGCTTTGTAGACTGCCACACTCAATGCTATATACTCTGCTTCTGCGGTACTCAAGGCCACAGGTCTTGGTTTCCTGTTGCACCAAGAAACCATGGTCAACTTCAATGTAAAACAACAAACGGATGTGCTCTTCCGATCCACTGTACTCTTTGCTCAATCTGTATCGGCATATTCCTATAAACTCAAGTTCACATTGGAGGCATATCTCAGGCCATATCCAATTGTGCCTTGTATATATCTCAATACATGCTTTACTGCTATCCAGTGAGTCTGTCTCAGCTGACTCATGGATTGACTAAGCACATTCGCTGCATAGCATATATTAGGTCTGGTGTTAACCAGATACATCAATGATCCAATCAACTGTCGGTACACATGTGCATCAATCTCGTCTGAATCATCATCATTTATTCTTTCGTCAAATCTATCACCATCAGTGTAGATATGGATTTGTATTCTGTCATACTAAACTTCTTTTAATATTTCCATTGTATATTTTCCTTGATTTAGGAAAAGTCTCATTGGTCCTTGGTCATACTTCTTGTCCCAAGAAGTAGTGCATCATACCCAGATCCTTCATCCCGAAATCAGAAGTTGAGGCTTGCTTGTATTCAACAACACGGCTTCCTGAATAAGTCATCAAAATCAGGCTCTTGTCACCAATAATGTAATAGTATAGGTTTGGATCAGCAATACTCTTGCTGAAACCCCAAACTCATCAAGAATCCATCTATCTGATGTAGTTTCCAACTCATGGATGGTAGTACAGATGGGAGTGCATCATGCTACTGGATCAATATGTCTCATCATAGTTCACTCCCTCCGCTTGTGAGAATCCTTTGACTACGAGTCTCGTTTTATATTTCTAGATACTTCCATCAGCTGCATGTCTTTCTGCTTCTTGCAAAGTTTGTCAAGCCCAGATAGGCCTTTTATGGCCTACTGCAAAGTTCCTGGGAATATCAACTGGAACAATTGTATCGATGTCTATCTCCCTTTGGACTGCTGAAGAGGAAGAAGATAATGCCTCTCTTCCTTAATTGGTTTGATTCCTTCTGAGTCAAGTGACTCCCTCTGAAGTCTGAAGGATAAGCATCTTCCTTTGTTGTTAACCTGCCTGGAACAAGAAAACAAACGAAAGGAAACAAGACAAGAATATCTCCTAGTGGAGATTCATGAGTACATCTCTAGAATCAAAACATTTTAAGGATTGTTGTCACAGCTACAACACCTACTTGTAATGTAGCAACCTTAGAAATGTAGGTTATAGTCATGATAAATAAAACAATCAAACCTGGCGTCTTTACTTCCAATGTGTTGTTCTTCTGAATGCACTTGAGACTTCTTTGGGTCCATGGTTTGCACTAGGGGTTCCTTCCTCCTGCAAATATCTTTATGACAATGATGCAAACAATATATATATACAAGTGCATACTTGAGAGTGTACACCAATGGAGATTCTGCTTGTTTGTCGATGTCATGATGATCAATGACGTTCCTCGCTTGTTTGCCTTGTAGCCATCTATACCACACAAGTCTCTGACGAAGTCTGCATCAACCTTTACAAGGTCATGTCCATTGTTGACTTTTAACAAAATTCCAAACACGCTGTTGTAGCTATCCTTGTAGCGCTTGCTGCTACTCAACACTGTTACAACTTGACTTCAGATCTGTATCTAAGGGTTTCAATCTGGTATGTAATCAACATCATCAATGTACTTGGGCAAGTCATCAACATCCTTCTATGTTTGCTGGAATATAAACCAGCACCATCATTAAACACTTGCATCAATAAATGACATCAAAGGATGGCAGACTGGAGGAATAGGACAGCATAGATATAGCTCAGAAATTTGACTTGTCCATAGGTCTGTTGGTCCACTCTTTTCATCAATATCTTCAAGCGATTATAATTTCCTGTGAAGGGAACTTCAGGGGTGGATGGAACATCATAAGCAAGAGACAACACTTAATAAAATCCATCAATTTAGCATTTATTCATGCTTGAGAGTCGAGACATCACTAATAAAATCTAAAGATAATATTTTTTATGCATGAACTTGTCAACCAAAGATTGCCTCAGAATATCAATCTCCAACAGTTTTAAAAGCCTGCCAGCTTCAAATTTCTGTAATGCCATTTGAGTATGGCATAAAGGAGCTTGAGATCGGTTTTGGAGTCTGCTTACTAGACAAGGGTAATGGCCCTACTACTGTCCAAGAAGTCAGCCTTAATATATGCTTTAAACTCGGCCTTCCTTTCTCAGAAAACCACCATCGAGACTGCTTCAAAACTGATACAATTTTTACCTTTTGACAGCCTCAGAAGTATCACTTCAGAATTTAAACTTGGCATAGGTCTGTGGCTGAGCTTGTTCTCAACCCTGTGGTTATCTTCAGGATTTGTCTTAGGGTTTGATCCTTTAATTTTTACCACAGAAATTTAAGAAGAGTCCGGCCCCTTCCTTCTAGGCCTGCTGTGTTAGTGCGGCAGCCTTAGAGTGTTAGAAGGTTAGGGTGTTAGCCTTACGGATCTGCTGTTAGGGCATTTCTGTGGTAGCTTTAGGGGTCTGGCCCTTCTCCTAGGCTCTGGCCTATACACCTTGGCTGCTGTTTGGAAGAAGTACCCCATACTCGGCCCTTCTCCTAGGCTCCGGCCCTTTCCTTCACCACAGAACCTTTAGAAAGGGGGTCAGGCCCTTTTCTTCTAGGCTGCGGCAGCCTTATTTCTTGCCACAGAGAGCTCAGGGAGGTCCGGCCTCAACCTTTACCATTAAAGGAGAGGTCCGGCCCTTGTTTCTTTATGCCAGTGGTAAGTTCTCCTCCCATGACTGCCTTCCTCTATTTGCTGTGGGGTCCGGCCTCATTTCTTTGCAATGGCAGCAAGGGTTTGGCAGTCTTTTAGGTGACCACGGTCTTCTTTCATCCTTGAGCAAGTGGTATTCTTCAAGACCTGCTCTGATACCATGTTGGATTTTCAATGAGCTATGGCTCATGCATCCTCTTTAAATTTCTGTTTAACTATTACTTGAACCATAACTACTTGCAGCAAACCAAGATCACAAGAAGAATAACTATGCACAAGAACACAAGAAGTATCCTGGGAAACCCTTCTCAACAAGGGAAGAAAACCCAGCCAATCCTTTGCTATATTCCTCAAGAGAAAGACCTCCCACAGCATCACCAAACCTAGCACACAAGAGGGTGCTGCAATTCTCATAATTTCAGATCACAACTTCTGAAATCATGAGATGACACACTGATAAGTGTGTTTCCTCAATGAGGATTCACCTTTATTTATATAAGACTTGTCACATCAAATGATGTGTCTATTGGCACAATAGGGCCGACCTCAATAACTCAAAATATAATTAATAATTACCATATTAATTATCTTTTACATTAAGGTGGGGCCGACCTATACCCTTTACATAACAGATAGGGTTACAGGTAAGTCTGACTCTTGAACAATATAGCAAGGGATCTCATACACCCACTAGTGCTCAGCCACTAGGGGCACATCCATAGGGATGTCCATATCTCTATCTCACCGCGTCTCACAGGAGAACCACACTCACTAGTGCTCAGCCACTAGGATTACGTTCACCTGTGCTCATCCACAGACATGTCCACTCAACAGATCTTCTTTCCCATTGCATTACACAAGAGAGTCATGTGGAGTTCATCATCTCAACTCTCTGCTCAGAGGAGGCTAATACATCATCTTCATCTCTGCCTCATGACGATGCACCCAGCTCTATGGGAATTCACACGTTCACCTTGTGCTCAGCCACAGGCACGTCCAACTCAGCAGATCTACTTTCTCACTGCGTTACACATGAGAATCATTTGGAGTTGTTCTCAACTCTCTGTAAGGAGGAGGCCATCTCTACGTTCCAACTCTGTCTCAGATAGGAACCACACACCCCTCTCAGGGTCTCTCTCTCAGGTTTGTGTCCTGACTCCTGGAGAATGTCTCATGCAGCTGTAATCATCAACAGTATTTCCTACCAATCCAAAAGCAGATTGGTTAAAACTTAAATTATGCTAAGAAAATCTAGGCAGTTTTGAAGAAAGCATAGGAGACTTTATGCAATTGGTTTGGCTTTTGTTCATCCTCTTTCACTAATAGCCTATAAGAAAATGAAACATTACCATCACACCAAGGGAATTATTTCAACACAAATTTATTTATGAAGATTGAAAACATAATGAGACTCCAAGTCATTGATTTAGTATCAGATTAAACTCTGTTAAAAGAGCTCGAGAGGCAAAATGTTGGTGTGGAGTTCACATCAACAAAATTATATGATATGCTCCCTACAGAAGTAGTTGAAAACTTACTCTAAACATTGAATAAATTAGAACATAGAAGTTGAAAAGCCTCTACGAACTGGCTGTGCAGATCAAAGGAAGGGATATTAAACGGGAAGGTCTGAGACTTGACTGAATGGGAGACTAAACTTCTGGAAGGATGGAAGGCTAGAAGATCACTTATAGAAAATAAGTCGAGTGAATATATATGTTTTCTGTATAAATGCTTATATATAAGAACCTTCACCGTTCTCGTTGATCTTAATCCATAAATTAAAATTTCACCCTTCTCTGGTTTACCATTCCTTTGATTTTGAATGTGGTTATTGCAGAATGAAGTCTAAGATGGAAAAATATGGAGAGGATAATACATGTCGATTGGGAAAGATGCTAATCAAGGCTCTTTTTCATATTTAGTTAACCACAATGAAAGTCAGAAGTTGGCGAGGTTTATGGAATTTACATATGTTAAGAGGAGATTTTTAAAGCGATTTCAGCTTAGCAACTAAAGGAAGAATGTGAGACTTGTCTGTATTTCAATATGTAGATGCTTCTGTTGTACAGTTACTAGGAGGTTACAGGTGTTTATGTACCTTTGATATTTAAGAGGTGAACATGGTCTTAACTTGACCTTTAATCTGAATATGCAAATTCAAGCAGTACCCAACAGGGAATCATGTTTACAAGGAAATTTTACACCAATGCCAGGAAATCTCTTTTATGAATTTCAATTCCTGTTTTTTTAAAGCACTGTTTTGGATATTGCATGCATATGGAGACAAATATATAAACTATCTTTCACTGATGAGGTTTTCTGTTTGTGCATCATTGAAAATATAACTGTAGTTCTTGCAACATCTTTGATCATTGCATGATTCATGTTTACATTAGTCGGATTCTGGGAAATGTATGGGCCCTGGGGACTGCCTTAAGTTATCACAATAGCACAGCCTTGCCAACCATTATTATGTAGGCTATCAGTTCAATTGATAATTTCAGAACTATGATTTCTGTGTCAGCAATGTACTGGGAAATTCAAACTTTTTTTGCAGGAGAGTTGGCTTCCCTCCATCATGACTTTATTTACCTAAATATATGACTTTCTCACTAGTTTGCTAAAATACACATTCAATTAGAGGCAGTCAAATAATTCTTCTAATTGTTAACACTTTGCATAAGGTCTTTGTATGGAAGTTTATCTAATCGTGTATTCTGAACTACAAAAATGCAGGTGGATATTGTAGGTGTTAATTGCTACTCATCAAAGGACTTGTGGACATGGAAGAATGAAGGGATAGTTCTACCAGGCGAGAAAGTCAATAAGACACATGACCTGCATGTCAGCAATGTGCTTGAGAGGCCCAAGGTGATTTATAATAATCACACTAAACAATATGTAATGTGGATGCACATTGACAATGCTAACTATTCCAAAGCTTCTGTTGGTGTGGCAGTCAGTTCCTCCCCTACTGCGCCATTCCAGTATCTTGGCAGTAAACAGCCACATGGTTTTGATAGCCGAGATATGACAATATTTAAAGATGACAATGGTCAAGCTTATATTGTCTACTCATCAGAAGACAATAGTGAATTGCATATTGGGCAGTTGACAGAAGACTACAAGGATGTTACTAAAGTCATGCGAAGGGCTTTAGTTGGAGAGCATAGAGAGGCACCTGCTGTTTTCAAGCATAGGGGGCTATATTATATGATCACTTCTGGCTGCACTGGCTGGGCCCCAAATACAGCGTTGGCTCATTCAGCAGAGTCTATGCTAGGACCTTGGGAAACATTGGGGAATCCATGCATGGGGGGTAACGAAGATTTTAGAAGAACTACATTTTTTGCCCAGGGAACGTTTGTTCTACCTCTTCCTGGCATGCCTGACACGTTTATATTTATGGCAGATCGGTGGAGCCCAGCTGAATTAAGAGACTCACGTTATGTTTGGTTGCCTCTCACAATGGATGGGCCTGCAGATGAGCCCTTAGAGGATGATTTTGAGTTCCCTATTTGGTCAAGGGTGTCTATTTATTGGCATAAGCAATGGAAGCTTCCAGAGGGATGGAATTCACCATTGCCTAATCAAAGTAGTTAGTTATAGATAGTCTGTATTCTAATAACATTATTTGATTCCTAGGTTACTGCATTATTGTTCATTTGCAATGGCCAATATATTAGCACTTCGACAAGTGCATGTACCAATAGTATCCTCTATTTTTAGCAAACATAATTTCGAAAGAAATACTATTGGACAGAAGCCAGCTAACACCATTTGCTTTCTTTAGGTGTTGAAAAAAGATGAAAAAGCTGATTCTACCACATATTCCTAAACCAAATGTTTACAGCCCTTGTAAAAGTTGGTCTATCCAACAACTAATTAATAGAAATTACTAGCTTTCCTCAAGTGCATTTTTAGAATGTAATCCTTTGACGAGTTAGTAGTGACATGTTAGCTTCGTTTATATCTTGATTGGCTTTACATCTTTTTTCATTTTACAATATTAGGATCATTAAGCAATTGGCCAATCAAATTGAAGTGGTTCATCACTCTTGAGTTGTAGTCTTGGTCTTGTCACATATCTACTTACTCATGGAATGGTTATTTTTGGGGAAGTTTCTTTGAGAAACATGCCCCAAGGTCAGGGATTGCACTGCATAACATTGTCTTCCTTCAGCTTAGGTGCCAGGCCTAAGGGCTATCTATTTTGGCAAATATTCCTGGGACTTCCTCGTGTCTTTTAGACATGCCATTTGGTGGGGCAGACCATAAGGAGAATGGACCTTTGTTGGACATATTAATACCTCTGTCCATGTCAATGGTGAACCAAGGCCCTGTTGGCAATCATGAATTGGTTTTCAGGCCAATATTGGTCAATTTGTAGTACAGAACATAAAATTTAAAAGAAATCTCTTACAGAATTCTGTATGACATGCCAGATGACTGTTACGCAAAAATCTTTGATATTCGTTATCCTTGTTACTTTTTTTTCTTTATTGTCTTTAGTTTGCTTATCATTTATTATCGTTTGGTGTAAAAACTGTCACTGGTGTTCAACTGTTTAAGATTACAAACATGACAATACAGGATACAATTGCCAAAATACTATTGCGTTGCCACATTCAAACAATGAAAATGAGTATTCTTTTACATTATGCCATACTAAAACAATTACAACTCTTGATCTGCCCCATTATGTTAACATGCAATTCAGAGAAGCCATTGATCAATTCAATAGGCTGGTTAGTTTTCTGGTAACTCGAGCTAAACTTAATTTCACTTTTATTTGTGTACATCATGGGATAACCAGAGAGCCAAAGAAAGTAATGTTAAAACTTGTTGATCCGTATTCAAAAGTGCCAAAAAGTTTATCCATGGTCTATCAGATGGCCAAAGGAAGCAATGTTAAAACCTGTTGGTCCATATCTGAAACTGTGAAAATGTTAATCCCAACATGGTCTACTTTGTTCATTATTCTATGTCATCTTACTCTCTTTATTTCAGGTATACATGATAGTTCTCGTCCTAAAAGAGCAATGCACATACGACGTATCGACTTTTAAGTAATACAGGATGGGACAGTTCAAGTCTAAAAAAACAGCATTAGCCTCGGTAGAAACCGATTGTATTCTATCAGAATTGTGAAATGTTGACAAATATCAGTGGGAACAGCTGTACAGATTTCTGGTATCATAGCCCAAAGATTTTGAAATGAAGTAACACTGATCTTTTATCTAGGATTTGTAGAGGGATCGTTTATTTTCTTATACACGACATGCAACGAGAAATCATTTTATAGTCCTAACAAGGACTCTTGAGCACTTTGTTAATGCTGATTTCTCCATTCATTTTCGTAAACAAAATTAATTGAAAGCAGGCCAATACTGTAGGGGGGCAGGCGTGAATCAATATTGAACAATTTTTATCATTTTTAATCACAGCATGTAAACATTAACTTATCAACAATTCCATTCACTTATTTGCATTTAACATGTCAGGAACATATAACCATAAATAGTACCATTCAACAATGCATCACATCATACATAGTGCACAAGAAATTTTTACGTGAAAACTCAAATGGGAGAAAACCATGGAATGCTTTCTCATATATTAGAATATTACATTTATAGGAAGCACCAACTTCCAAAATTCTTCAGTACCAATTGGAAGGAGCCACCAACTTGAAGGAAGCTATAACTCCTTAGATTTTCTAGCTTCAACTAGAAGGAGGTTCCAACCCCCTGATTTACATGCCCCAACCCGAAGGAAGCTACAACTCCCTGTATTCTCCAGCATCAACTAGGAGGCTCCAACCCCCTTTCCTTGTCCCTTCTTTCATTCCTCCCTGAAATATAAATGGAGACTCAACTTGTCATTGAAGCTGTCACTGATAATCAACTTGTAACTGTCATTGTCATCGACACTGATACATTATCATCATCAAAACCAGATCCATTCACATAAATCATATGTCAAGATCACCAAGAACATCTCTCAAACATATGCCCAACATCACCATAATATGCCTCAAACCATCTGCCATAGATGTGCTTTAAGCAAGTGCCATAACATCCATGATAAACCATAAACCATGTATCAGAAATATACCTCAAATCATATGCTCAAAATCACCAACATATGTCTCTAGCCATGTGCTAAAGACTCTCCAAGATATGCCTCAAACATATACCATAACATCAAGATATAGCCCTCAAAAACTCATATAAAGACATACCTTTAATCATGTAACAACCTGGTGCATATGATCACAGACCAACAGACCTTCCTCAACTTCGGCATTAAGAGAACAATACTTTTTTCAAAACTTTTGAATAGATCCACGATTCATACACTGTGAACCCATAGACATCCGCGCTTTGCTTCATTGTGACCTGCTTACATCCACGCTTTGCTCCACTATAACCCGCGAATAATCTCAGAAAACTAGTACAATTGCCTCCATACTTCTTGGTCTCAACCTCCTTTCTCTTATCCCAGATTTGCTTTGCTGAGATCGTCAATCCTTCTACCACAAGTGCAGACCCACTTATGCTAGCTCCATACCACAAAATGCACTTGCTTGGATGAACACATGAGAGGTTCTTGATGTGTATTTGTACTTTTCCAAGTGTCTCCTTTATTTGACTTTAGGGCTGACTTGTAACTTCTTGTTGCAACAACTTTTATTCTTTAATTAATTTTGGGGCTGACTTGTAACTTCTCGTCCTTAGATCCAGGGCTTCTTGACCATATTTCGGGGCTTCATCTTGAAGAGGGCATAACTTCTCAACCATGAAGAACCATGTGACGTACCACCTACTGTTGGAAACGACATGATGATGACTACCCCATCTATGAGAGTTTTATATGTATTTGCAATGTCCTTCATCCTCTTTTTTTTCAAACCCCTTTGGACTTCATGACCACATATCCGAGGCTTCTTGTAGACTTCTTCAAAGCGTCTTTCTGTGAGGGCCATGCTTAAAGCTACACCATAAGGAGATCACTTTTGAGACTTCTTCAAATACACCCATTACTTCTAGAGGCTTCTAGACTTCTTCTAGAGTCTACATCAATGACAACTAATTTTCCAATAGATAGAACAAATAATTAATAGCATTGCCTATTAAATACCATTTACTAGAGCATTGTTTCACATGCTGGTATGTGTTCTAATTAAACATTGTTGCCTTTGGGTCGACTAGTTGAACATAGTTTGAATGTTAGTGTTTATTCGAACATTGTACAAAGTTAACTAGATTATCGATCCATGATTGAATTAGAGTTCTGTTATGATTTATTGCTTTTTCTATTGTCTACATATATATGATTACAAAAGACCGACCTTGAATCATGTATTTTTTCACCATGATAGGTTGCTCTCTGTATTCGAATCTCTTATTTTATAAGTCTATTTAGTTTTGCCTCTTGTAGAATGGGTATATTGCTCAACATTTCTTTATGTGTTTCAGTTATTTTGAGTTAATATCGGTACTATTGCCAGTCAAACTCGAATCCCAGTTATTCAATCATGGTTCACAAAGAGTAAACTTATAATGGAAGAACAGATTAGAGATTGAGAGGAGAAAAATATTGAGAATTATATCAAAACCTATGAAAGGTGACACGATATTTTAATTATAAGTGCAAAATTACGTTTCTTTATTGAAAACACAGAATTTCGAGTAGTGTCAAAGACATTTTGCTGATGGTTAATGGAGGAAAGCCAGTAAGAATTTTTTTCGGATTCTTGAATAAAACAGGAAAGAAGTATTGGGAACTTGTCAAGCAAGGCATATCGGACTGGCTCTATCAGTTTGAATATTTTTGTTCAGTTCACACAAACGAAACAAGCCAATATTTTAATGAAGTCGAACAAGATTTTTTCTCTTTTCCCTATGAAATATTGTCTTTGTGTTGACTTGGTGCATTTGTGGTTGATAGAGCACATATGTGATCATGTTGTGAGGAAGACTGAGCAACGGGGGCAGCATGGGGATTGACCAAAACATGAAATAATACCAAAATAATGTAAGAGGAGGCAATTATAAAGATTGGAGAATCAAGTCCCAAATAGAGAAGAATACAAGAAAAAGATAAAAATGAAGATGGAAGCATAAAGAAAAAGAGGAGCTAAAAGTAGAATAGGAGAGAGAAGAGGAGAGCTAGAAAGGAAAAGAAGAGAGAAGAGGAAGAAGAAAAAGAAAAGAAAGATCAAAATAGAAGAGAACAAGAAAGAGGAGAAAGAGAAGAAAAAACAGAGAGAAATTATAAGTCTAATTTGAAATATGATTTCTCAAAATTTAAAGAGAATCACAACAGAGATCTGGAACTTAAAATTGATAAAGTGCTAATAGTAGTAAGGAACTAAAAAATTCAGCAGTGACAATAATGATTTCAGCACTAACAACAAGAAGTTTATTAATAAAAAGAAGAATTTGGTGTGGAATGATTGACACTCAGATTGCCCTGCATTATGGCAGTTTTTCTGACAGTAACCTTTGTGAATCTCATCATAAAATCTGAAAGATGAGAATCTGCAATCTCAACATTTGTAAATGCATTGAGTAATATGGCATCTCTGGATTGACCCAAATTTTTGGAATGATGATTTGAAGAACAAAAATTGTGATTTCAGCAATTATTGATATAACAGATTTGGCTGGCATCCAATAGTACATATAATAGCAGATTCTAGAGTAGCATCAACAAAAAAAAATCCAATAATTGTAACAACACTTGAATATTTGAAAAAGTACACATTCTTTAAATATCCCTATTCCAATGCCAAAAAACCTATTTAAATCTATTGTTCCCATGTTAACTTTTGTGATATGTATGTGGGGACGCCCACGTTAACTTATATCTTGTGGATAACACAACTATGTCGCTACTACTTAATAATCGTTCAAGACTGCGCTGTGGTAAATAAGAGCTGTGCCCCGTATATTATTCAAAGTATGCCCTACTATTATTATTTAAGGCGGCCCCTTTATACATATAATAACGGAAAAGCTTTTCAACAACCTTGCCGTGACTAATGAATCAACGCCTTCTAATACAACAATTATCAATAAGCTTCACCTTCTCCCCCACCCCTTATAATAGAGCGAGCAAATATGTCAAATGCAGAGCCCCATTGCTTGCGCATATAATAACAGATTCTAGAGTACCAACAACAACAAAATAATCCAATAATTGTAACAACACTTGAATATTTGAAAAAGTACACATTCCTTAAATGTTAAGGTTTAAGCTATTATTAGGTTTCTTTTCAATTTACTAGATAATCATAGCATAGATAGGATCACTGAGAGAAACACAATCACAAGATACACAACATTTATCCTGGGAAACCCTCATGGGGAAGAAAACCCAACAAAAACTTCCTTAATATAGATAGCCAATACAATGTCAAGACAATAAATCAAACACTAGAGAATATCCTCTACTAAGCAATGCGCCTCTCTCTCTTCCTTCTTCTGACAACTGGTAATTGCAGCTTCCTTCAAATTTGCGCACTAGATGAGTGAACAAATGAGGCATTGGCTTCCTTTATTTATACAAACTGGCAGGAGCTGGAAAGGTGTCTCTTCACTGGGCAGGGTCGACTTGTCTTTCTGAGTGGTTAAGACCACTTTAATTGCCTGGGGGCCGACTTCTCAATTTGCATAATATATTTAGGGTTTGACCAATCCACAAAAGGGGATTTGGTCAATTACAATGCCCAACATGATCCATCCACAAAAGGGGATTGATCTAATGAATAATAAATAGAATACTCTTTGCAGTTACAATATTTCAACACTCCCCCTTAACAAGAAGGGTATTCTACAACATCATCAGGAGAGAGAGAGAGGGCAACAACATCAACAACATCTGGAACATTGACTAGCATATCTATAAATCATCGAAAGTTTTTCTCATCATCAATATCATCATTCACACCAGGGAGCTGGAATGGCATCATCATCATCTGCATCAACATGGATTAGTATAACACTAATACATCATCATCAATAACAACATAAGGTTGATACAACTTCAACAACATCAATATCACAACACAAAGGCTAGAGCATCATCAACATCAACACTAGGCTGGAAATATTCAACACGAAGCTGGCATCTCAATAACATCAACATGAGGCTGGAAATCTTCAACACGAAGCTGGCATCTCAACAACATCAACATGAGGTTGAAAATATTCAACATGAAGCTCTCATCACAACAACATCGGCACGAAGCTGAAAATCTTCAACACGAGGCTGGCATCACAACAACATCAACACAACGTTAGAAATCTTTAGCACGAGGTTGGCATCACAACAACATCATAACGAAGCTGGAAATCTTCAGAACTAGGTTGGCATCACAACAACATCAACACGAAGCTGGAAATCTTCAGCACTAGGCTGGCATCAACACTACTCCCCCTTTCGAGGGAGGTCCTTTCGGACTACACCAATCTTAGCTCGAAAGTGCTCAAACTTTACACGAGATAGAGGCTTGTTCAACACATCAACAACCTGTTCATCCATGCTAACATGCTGGAGCTTTATGGCTGCTCTCTGCACCATATCACAAATGTAATGATATCAGATCTCTATGTGTTTTGACTTATCATGGAACACATGGTTCTCTGTCATCTTTATGCAACTCTGGTTATCACATAGGATCATGGTTGCTTCCATCTCTAGATTGAATAGATCTGTCAACAACTTCCGAAGTCACATGGCTTCACAATTGGCGGAACATGCAACAATGTATTATGCTTCTGCCATGCTGAGAGTAATGCTTGATTGCTTCCTACTCTGCCATGAGATCATGGCTGACCCCAGACTGAAACAATATCATGAAGTGCTCTTTCTGTTAGAGAGACTTCCATCCCAATCTGAGTCTGTATAACCACTTAGTCTGAAGTCATGATCTCCATTATAACTGAGACCACAATCTGATGTACCCTTAAGGTACCTCATCACATGTTTTGCAGCAACCAGGTGAACACGTCTGGGATCTACCAGAAACTAACTCAAGGTGTTCACAACAAAACATATATCTGGCGTGGTGATCATCAGATACATCAACGATCCAATGATCTATCTGTACAACGTAGCATCAATCAATTCTGACGAAGTGTCAACCAGGAGCTTCAACTTTGTTTCCATGGGTGTATTCATGGATTTCCACTCCAACATATCAAATCTCTTGAGTATTTCAACTGCATACTTCCCTTGGTTAAGGAAGATCTTCTCTGGGCTCTGCCAGACCTCGAGACCTAAGAAATAGTGCATTAGGCCAAGGTCTTTCATCTCAAATTTTGCAACGAGCTTCTTCTTACAATCGTTGATGAGATTTTCTTCTCCAGTTAAGAATAAGTCATCCACATACAACAACAATATAACAGACTCATCATTCATAACCTTGAATTAGAGGTTAGAATCAACTTTACTCTTGGTAAATCCCAAGCTTGTTAGGAAACTGTCAATCCTTCCATACCAAGCTCTAGGAGCTTGCTTCAATCCGTACAGAGCCTTCTTCAATTTGCAGACATGAGTCTTTCTGTCTTCAACTTCAAACCCTTGAGGTTGTTCTATATATACCTCTTCTTCAATGACACCATTCAAGAAAGTTGTTTTCACGTCCATATGGTGTAACTTCCACTTCATCTTAACTGCAAGAGATATGATGGTTTTGATTGAAGTGTATCTGGCTACAGGAGCAAACATCTCTTCATAGTCAATGCCTTCCTTTTGAGAAAATCCACGAGCAACAAACCTTGCTTTATATTTCTCAATACTTCCATCAACAACATGTTTTTATTTTGAAAAGCCATTTGGAAGATACCACATCCTTGTTCTTCGATCTGGGAACTATTTCCCATACATCATTCTTTATAATGGATTGGTATTCTTTTGTCATGGCATCTGCCCATTCTTTCTTCTGAATAGATTCTTCAAATCAAGTAGGCTCCTTCTCTAAGAGATCACACATCAAAGCCATATATCTGGAGAATGGCTTGGGTTTCTTCACTTGTCTCATGGTTCCTTCGGGGGCACCATACTTCTCTCCATATTGAATAAGTTCTCTTGCCTATGATGGCTTTCTCTTGTGGGAGATTGTCATCTGGGGAGGTTCTTGAGATTCTATTATGTCATGATATTCTATAATCTCCTCATCAAGGGAAGTTATGACTTCCCTCATTGGTTCTGCAACTCTGGGAGCCACATGTTCTTCTTCATATACTTCTTCAAGCTGTCATATTCTTGATTTCTTGAGTGCTTCATCTTCATCAAAAGTTACATCCCTGCTGATCTCAATATGATGGTAACATGGTATATAAACTCTGAAGGCCTTGGAGACCTCACAATATCCAACAAATATTCCCTTCTTTCCTGAAGGGTCCAACTTGGTTCTCTTCTTTTTTGGAATGTGTACAAATACTGGGCAACCAAATATTTTTAGATGGCTTACTTCTGGCTTCTTTCCAGAGAACATCTCTTCAGGGGTTTTGAACCCAAGTGCACTATGGAACAATATGTTTTGTACATACATTGTTGTTCTTGTTGCTTCTGCCCATAAGTGCATTGGAAGATCTTGATCATGGATCATGGTCTTCAGTGCTTCCATTATAGTTCTGTTCTTTCTTTCTGCTACAACATTTTGTTGAGGATTGTAGGGAGTGGTGAGCTCCCTCTTGATCCCGAAATCTTTGCAAAAGTTTGCAAACTCTTTTGAGGTGTATTCTCCTCCATTATCTGACCTGAATATCTTGATCTTTTTTTTAGAAATATTCTCTATCAAGGCTTTGAATTCCTTGAATTTACTGAACACTTCATTTTTTTATTTCAAAAAGTAAACTCAGGTTTTACGAGAATAGTCATCAATAAAAGGTACATAGTATACATACCCACTGATGGATTTTGATGGCATTGGGCCACATACATCTGAGTGAATGAGCTCTAAGACTCCTTCTGCTTTACCGTCTCTCTTCGGGAAGGGGTTCTTGATGTTCTTTCCTTGTGCACATCCATTGCACACTCCTTCATGGTCAACCTTGAATTCTGGTAGACCTGTGACTGTCTTGCTTACATATGCTAATGCTTTGTAGTTGATGTGGGGTAGTATTCTATGCCAAAGTTCACATGGATTCTCAATGCAATGGGTCAAGGCTGCTTCTGAGTGACCCTTTAGCTTATACAAGCCACCTTCTTGTTTTCCAATAACAATTGCTTCTTCCATGGTTTTTCCTTTGGGCCACATAAGAACTTCTCCATCTATGAAGGCAACTCTGAAGCCTTTCTTTTCTAAAGCTAATATAGAAAGTAAGTTCTTTGTCAAACCCGGTACATATAGTACATCCTTCATCTTCATTGGGGTCCCTGAATCAAGTTTGTAATTTGATTCTTCTACTCCTTTGATAGGGTATTGATAATCATCTCCAAGTGTAACTTTCTGGGGAAACTTCTTTTCTGTAAGGAAAGAGAGAATGTTTCTTTGACCTTCCATGTGCTTGGAATCACCACTGTCTACGAGCCAAGTGTCCTCACTAGGTGACACTGATCCTGAGAGGGCAGAGATTAAAACATAGTCTTCAATCTGTTCTTTTATCATCTTTGTTTGTGGCTCTTCATCTTCAATTGTATGGGCATGGTGCCTCTTGTTTCTCTTCTTGTATTCTTCTCATCTAGCTGGACAATACTTAGCAATATGTCCCATCTTGTCACAATGGTAACATTGGTAGGATGATAAATCTTTTTCTCTTCTTTGACCTTTTTGAAACTTCTGGAATCTCCTTGGAGGGTGAGATTCTTTATGTATGAGTTTATTTTGGGGGTGAGACTCCTTATGAGTTTCTTTCTGGAAGTAAGACCTCTTTCTTCCTCCTTTAGTATGAGTAGCTATGGCTTGATCTTCATCTCTTGATAGTAGTGCTTCTCGGTTAGCTACTCTTACTTCTTCTTGAACACATTCTTCCCAAAGATTGTCAAAGTGTAGTTTCTCCTTTCTGGCACAAACAATTTGGATGAATGCATCCCAAGGTCTTGTGAGACCATTAAGGGCTGTCATTATAAGTTCATCTTCATCTATAGTATCTTCAATTGCTTCTAGCTGTTCTTTGAATTATGATATTTTGAAGAAATATTCCTGAGTTGTTTCTCCTTTCTGCATCCTTGTAATTTTGAGTTGAGTTCTTAGATTAATCTTTCGATTGATGTTCCTTCCTTCATATAATCTGGTTAGGGAATCAAACATTTCTTTTGGAGTCTTCTTTGAAGCCACTTGAGGAATCAAGTGATCTTTAATAGAATCTGCAATGATTCTTTTGGCCCTAACTGTGTCCTTTTGGTGTTTTGCTTTAGCTCCAACATCGATAGGTTCTGGTACATCTTCTTTAATGAATCTTGCTAGGTCATTCTCTTCAATAATGAGTGCAATCCTATACTTCCAGGCCCAAAAGTTTTCCACACCTTCTAGCTCGTCAACAAGCTTAGTGCTTGCAGACATTTTTACCTGGAGCTAGGAAAATGACCAAAAAATGAAAATGCTTAGAATTTAATTTTGAACTTACCAAGAGGTGCGCTTGGATGAGGCGAGTAGCGTGGGTGCAGTTAGATTTCAAAAAATCCAAAATATTCCCCTTCAAACTTAACCAGCGGAATTCTGGACTGGTACTTCTAGTTTTTTGGTACCGGTGAAAACTAGGGTTTCACTTTCCGGTAGTTCTATCCATTGAAAATGTGTGTTGAAGGTGCCAAAGCATTTCTTAGGCTAGGGCGCACTTTCTTGATGAGTTTTGGGTTGAAATTCCTCTTCAATAAAAGCCCTAATTTTCTTGTACGACAACAGTGACATTTTTCTTTATCCAGTGAAAGATGCTCTCTTCAGCTTAGCTCTGATACCATATTAAGGTTTAAGCTATTATTAGGTTTATTTTCAATTTACTATATAACCATAGCATAGATAGGATCACTAAGAGAAACACAATCACAAGATACACATCATTTATCCTGGGAAACCCTCACGGAGAAGAAAACCCAACAAAAACTTCCTTAATATAGATAGCCAATACAATGCCAAGACAATAAACCAAACACTAGAAAATATCCTCTAATAAGAAATACACCTCTCTCTCTTCCTTCTTCTGACAACTGGTAACTATAGCTTCCTTCAAACTTGACCGCTAGATGAGTGAGATGAGTGAGTGAACAAATGAGGCGTTGGATTCCTTTATTTATAAAAATTGGCAGGAGCTGGAAATGTGTCTCTTCACTGGGCAGGGTAAACTTGTCTTTTTGAGTGGTTAAGACCACTTTAATTGCCTGGGGCCCGACTTCTCAATTTGCATAATATATTTAGGGTTTGACCAATCCACAAAATGGGATTTGGTCAATTACAATCCCTGACATGATCAATCCACAAAAAGGGATTGATCTAATGAATAATAAATAGAATACTCTTTGCAGTTACAATATTTCAACATTACATATCCCTATTCTAATGCCAAAAATCCTATTTAAATCTATTGTTCCCATGTTAACTTTTGTGATATGTATGTGGGATAATCATGGTTTACATAAAACTCCATTAACTAAAAGAAGTTACAACTAATAACTGCATTCTAAAATTAAAAAATAAATCTAAACTTATAGATGACGATTAAAAAATTGAATAACCTGCACAACACTAATAACATTGAAGCGAGTTATCTTTAGACAATGTAACAATCCCCCCTATTTGAACTATGTCACTCCAAGGCGATTGTAGCACTGGATTTTGCAGTATTTTAGGCCTCTCCACTTAACATCCTCCAATAGAAAATCTTTCCATTGAATGAGGTATTTCAACAGTACCTTAGTCCTTATCCTCTCCTCTCAAGTTGTCAAATGCATTTCCAAATTGGAAAATGTCCTTCATTATCCAGGGGACACTAGAGATTTGAAATTTGAGTCTTTTTCCTACCACTTTGTTCAAGCATGAGAAATCAAAGGTGTTATGCACTTGTGTCTTTGTTCACAATTTAAGAGTATATGCAACCTATCCAACGCTTGCAAGAATCTTATAAGGCCTAGAGGCCCAATGTTTTCCACCCCATTACCCTCGAGATATTTTTTCTTATAAGGTTGTAGTCTATAGAAGACCCAATCTTTAACTTAAAATTTTGTTCATTGCAGTGTTTTCATGTTGAGACTTCATTCAATCTTAGGCCAATTTGAGGTTCCCCTTCAATTGCTTCAATATCGACTAGATCTCTAAGAAATCTCTAACAACTAGCACTTGATTGTCTTCAATTTTTAAATCAATCAATAAAGGATGATCATGACTATGAAGGTTTTTTGTTAAAACTTCACAACTATTATGTGATTAAAAAAATTGATGGACTATTAAATAAACTATACTATGGAAATAAATGAGAGACAAGTAGAGAGTCTAAATGAGAGATGTATTATATCAATGTGTATTCAATTACATAAAGTGATGTTATGTATATCTAACAAGTTCTGTTATTTCCGTTAGGAACTGCTCACCTAATTTCATAGTTACTTTTAACATTGATGTCATTTATTGCATATGACATATTTCCACTTTATGGTATTACCTTATTACTTATGAAATAAACATTACAATATCTAACACCCTCTCTTAATGTTTATTTCATTTTCCACAACTACTAACATCTCTTGAAATTTTTCGAACTTCTCTCTGTTGAGCACTTTGATGAAGATGTTTACCACTTGATTTTTGGACCTACAATAAATCAACTCTATCTCTTTGTTCTAAACTTGTTCTTTTATATAGTGATGCTGGATTTCAACATGTTTGTTTTTGAATAATAAATCAGATTCTTTGACATCTAGATGGCACTTTGGTTGTCAAAGTGTAAATTTGTTAGCTACATTTGTGGAACCGTCAAATAACTTAAAATTCTACGTAACCACATTGCAACTTCACAAGTTGCTCCAATGACTGCTTTGTATTCTGCGTTTGTTGTTGAAAGTGCTACCAAAGGTCACTTTTTACTTTCCCATGAAATAACTCCACTAACAAGGGTAAACAAATAACTTGTTCTAGATTTCCTTTCATTTGTATCACCTACCTAGTCTACATCTAAAAAACATTTCAACATGAAGTTATCGTTCTTCTTCAGTACAATGTCAAACTGTAAGGTATCTTGGATATACCTACGTACTCTCTTTGTTGCATTCCAACGTTTTTTCCAAGATAGTTTAAAAACCTTGATAACATTTCAACTACAAAATTTATGTCTAGTCTAGTTGTGGTAAGATAAATCAATCCTCCTACAAGTTGATGATAAAGCAATTCATTAACTACCTCAAAGTCACCATCTTTCAAAATCTTTAAGTTTACCTCCATTGGTGTTTTATTGGGATTGAAATCTTCCATTCTGAACTTTTCCAACAATTCGGAAACATACTTTGTCTATGAGATGAAAATCCTATTTGGTTGTTGCCAAACTTCAATGCCCAAACAATAATGTAATAATCCTAAGTCAAGTCATACCAAATGATTTGCAAAGACTATCTTTTTCTTCCTGAATCAAGTCATCACTAGTACCTAATACCTGTAATTATTAAGTCATATATACAACCATTATGATATTTCATTCACCTTTTTCTTTGATATGCATGTTAGGATCATAATCACTTCTCTTGAAACCTCTTGATTTAATATAATTATTAATATTTTCATACCATGCTCAAGGGGTTTTTAAAAATCCATACAAGGTCTTCACCAACTTACATACTAGTTTTTCTTTTTCTTCAACGACAAATCCTTTAGGTTACTCTATATACACTTATTTTTGCAAATTGCCATTTAGGAATGCACTTTTAACATCCATCTGGTGTACTTTCCATCCAAACTATGTTGCAAGAGCTAACAAAACTCTAATTGTGATTAATTTTGCAATGGGAGTAAACATTTCCTCATAATCGATTCCTTCTTTTTGTGCATACCCTTTTGCAACTAACCTAGCTTTATATTTATCAATATAACCATACGATTTGAAATTTGTATGGTATATCTATTTATAGCCTATTGGTTTCTTAGTTGGGGGTAACTGAACTAAATTTCGAGTGTTGTTTTTCATCAAATCATCATATTCTACTTGCATTGCATCTCTCCATTCTTGTCTATGATTTACTTGATTAAAATAAACCAGATCATAAGGATGAATGACTTCACTCATCAAAGTGAGATTTACCCGTCGAGGTAATTTTGACCTTGTTCTTCTTTCACTGTGCTGTATTTCATCTAGCTTTGCATCTTGAAGAGTCCAGTATAACCATTTTGTCCTTTTCCGAGATTGACTTCCATCTTTCGAAGACTCACTGTCATCTTGTCCTTCCAAATCCAACTCTACTTTTTCTTTCACCACTTGCTTGTTATCTTCTTTCTGTGCCTCCTATATGTGATAGGAGTTTTGAATTCAATCTCTTCATTATCACCTTGCAAAACTTCACCTTTCTAGTATGATGTATGCACATGTGGGAGTCTCTCATAAAAAAATACATCTCTACTTATCACAACCTTTCTATTTACTAGATCATATAACTTGTATGCATTCAATTCACGTTTATACCCAATAAATATGCATTTCCTAATTTTAGCCTCCAACTTATGTCTATCTATATTTGGAACATGTGCATATGCCAAACAACCAAAAACTTTGAAATTGGTTACCTCTAGTTTTCTTCTTGACCAAGCTTCATATGAGACAAATTTACAAAGGTCCTTCTATGAAATGCCTTTGTCGGATTGCGATTTAGCAAAAATACTATTCTGAATTGTTTTAGCTCAAAATTGATCACAGAGATGATGCTCTTTCAACATGCACCTAGCCATCTCCACAATTGATCAATTCTTCCTCTTTACTACCCCTTTTTGATATGGTGTTTTGGAAACAAAAGTTTGTTTTTGATTACCATGATGATAGAAAAAATCACAAACTGCACGCGATTCATACTTGCCTCCACCATCACTCTTGAACACCTTAATGCGCTAACTGCTTTCATTTTCAACCATAACCTCGAATTGCTTAAAAATTGCAAATACACTAGTTTTTTTTCTTAAAACAATATACCCATATTTTTCTTGAAAAATCATCGACGAATGTTACAAAGTACCTAGCACCTCTAAGGGATTGGGTTCTCATTAGACCACAAACATCACTATTAATTAATTCAATTCCCTATGAGTTGCCCTAATTTTGTTGTTATCAAATTTGAAATGATGTTCTTCCTTGCCAAACATACTTCACATACACCCTTATCTTTCTCAATGTCGGGCAATCCATTCACCATATTATGTTTATGAAGAAACTTCAAATAAAAGTAGTTAAGATGACCATATTTTTCATGCCATAATTGATTTTCTGAAGTAGAATGTGTCAAAAAAATTCGTTGTTGTTTTGGAATACCATCAAACATGTAAATATCATTACATTGCAATCATATTTGATCAAACATTGTTTCTTATCAAACACAACAATATAGTTTTCATCAATAATTTTACGAATGGAAATCAAGTTTGTCTTTAAGCCGGGAACATATAAGACATTCTATAGATCAAAATTATCTATCTGTTTTGCCAAGTGTAAAGAAAAAAATAAGCATTGCTAAGATAAGAACAAATTCTCATGAGCTCCATAGTGAAACTGGGCGTAGGTCAATTCCTAAGATTCCATGGGATGAAAGAGTGTGTCACCTTTGTGACACTAAGAATGTTGAAGATGAAAAGCACTTTCTCTTAGATTGTCCAGCCTATACCCATATTAGATCTCATTTTCAAAATATTTATTGCACTACCAACCTTCCTAACCTCTTAACTCAACAAAAGTATGGTGATCTTGGGAAGCTTCTCTTAATGTTTTTTCAGCACAGAAACAAAATTCTAAATAATCACAAGTAATCGCTTACCCTCTTAAGGTCCGATAGACCAATTCGGTCTTAGTGGACGTTAATAATCATCATCATCATCACCACCTCATGAATACTTTCATCGCCAAGAATAATGATATCGTTATCATATGGAACAAGTTTTGAAAAAAACTTCTTGCTTACCGGTCATATGCTTGGTAGCTCCTGGATCAATGTACCAGACACATTAAGAAGCAGAGACGTTACTATGAGAAGCCATAACAAATAATCAATGACAAGTTCTTGTGGAACAATTGTACTACTTTCTACAAATTGAATTTGATGCTTTCCCCCTCTACTTCTTTCTCTATGTTGTCCTCTACCTCTATTCCTATTAGCCTCATATCTTTGTTTAATATAACACTCTTCTTCATTATGATTAATCTTGCTACAATAATTGCAATGCTTAAAAATTTGAGAAGCACTTGTCTTATTTGAAGAATTTGGCCTCCAAATTTGATGCCAACTATATCTTTCTCCTCGATGACCTTTGTCATGACCTCTTCCTCGGCATCTTCTTGTAAAAGATCTATATGGTTTTTCAAGTTCATTTTTTTGAAGTTGTTTCTCTTCTCGTAGTAGCAAGCCTATAACTTCTTCAAATTCAGGAACTTGATTTTGAGAAGATACACAAAACAAGGTTACAAAACTCTGAAACACATCTGGTAGGCTATTAAACATAATGGTTATGAATTCCTTATCTTTAATGTTTGTGTCATCACTTATAATTCATTTTTTAATTCCTTCAATTTATGAACATGATTTGTAATGGAATTTGATGCTACCATCTTCAAACTCGTTAATTTGTTTCCCAACAATACAATTCGAAGTTCATTTGAATTTTCATATAAATTCTTTAACTTCTTCCAAGCATCACTAGCATTAGTAATATTGAGAATATAGGGAAGAATATCATCCTCTAGAGAAAAAGTAAGAATAAGTATTCCACTTTTGCTTTTCCACTTATAGTCATTAGTCACGGGATCATTTTTTGGCACTGTCCTAGTAACTATTTCCCAAAAATCATGATGATACAAAATCTGTTTCACTTTTTCTTTCCAGGCGAGATAATTTTTACCATTTAATTTGAGATTCGAGCATCATAAAATTATTAATATTGGTCATATTAAATTTTTTCTTATAACTCCAACAAAATCCATAAACGCTTATACCTCCTTATATGGATATATGGAATTTGTGCAAATTATAACAAAATGAAAGAAAACAATTGGTGTCTGGCTTGGTCGTGACCAAGCCAAACACCAATTGTTTTCTTTCATTTTGTAATAATTTGCACAAATTCCATATCTCCGCATAATTGGTAGATAACGGGTTAGCTATTCAACGTTTATAATTGTACATTGGACCAACATAATCCATTAGTTCAACTACGATGTTGTATGAAACACATACACCATCCATAGAAAAGAGTCCTAACCCCATGTAAACCAAATGGAACAATTTGATATGTTCTCCCATTGATACAAATATTGGTGTGAAACTCATGAGGTGGGTTTGGTTCCCATTTTTTCACATAATGCCCATATCCCAATGAAAATTCCTTGTCTTTGTTAGTCTCATTTTCATAAGATCACGTCCCTCCCTCAACAAGAAAAATATCCATACATTTTTAAAATTTTCGTCTGACATTACAAACTCTAGTGGTTGTTAATGTGTTGATGTTTCCTCTTCCCCCTTTTCTTTAGAATTACCATCACAATATGAATCAATATTTGATAGATATCCATTCGATTGTCCTTTCCCATACATAAAAACAAATTAACAATGATTCAACATTTTGGTGGTCGAAGCACATAACAAATTTCACATTTTTTAAGAGAAAAATGGAATTTGAATCCTTGTCCTACTTGGCTTCACAAAATTTATTACTCACTCCAATTTTTGTCAAGTTTCTCCACATCACACTCTTTTTTCACCCCATCTTTAGCTATACATCACTCTCACTTACCTTCATATGTCACACATTATATTATGTAAATATAAGTGGGGGCATGATGAAGGGCTATTTACATCTCCACAATTCACTCTTTCTCTACATTCCAATTTCCCTTTACCTCTGCATTATTCTTATACAAACTTTCTCCAACTTCCAAGGTTAAAAGGGTTGACATATGTGCCCTCTTTTACACAAACTACTATGTGAATATTTAGAGGTTCTTTGCATAAGAACTTTAACAAGTGTTCTTCAGTGGGGTTTGATGACTAGTATTTAAAACAAAAGTTGGAAGCTTAGTCATCAAACTTGTTAAATTCCTTTATATTTTGAAATACATTTCTACTCAACCTCCCGCATGATAAAATAAACTTAAACTAGGCATCTATGAAACTGAACTAGAAATGTTTTTTTAAGTGATGCTAAAATATATGAACCCCGAGGATGCCCCTGCATCACTAATGAAATACCACTCTAAAGTATTGAATTTAACAAATATGAATTACAACAAATATGACAAGGAATGTTATGGCCCATTTCAAGTACATTAGTACTAATAATTTTATATTCTTGGCAAAGAGACAATATTGCACACTAATCACCAACCCCTTTAGTTCATGAATTAAAATATAAGATTCAACAATAGTAGCATTTGAAGTTAGTTTCTTACATTCAATAATTTCATTAGGTGATTAGATACAATAAATTATTTTCTAACAAGGATGTTGATTTTCTCTATAGAGCCCCCAAGATCCTCAACATTCTAGATGTTTGATGTGCTACTTACAAGAAGTGTAATAATCCATACATAACTAATACTTTTTTCCCTATCCTCATAACAATACAAGTTGAATCCACCATTGTGAATGACCCATTTTTAGACAATACAAGCATATATGGTTTGTTTTTAAAGATTAATCACCTTCATGTACTAACAAGACCATCACACAACTTGGTCCTTCTCCAAGAATTTCATTCTTCTTCCTATGGTAGACAATCAACATCCATAATACTATAACACCTTCAACAATACTTTTATTGGATTTCAATCCAAATACAAGAAAAATATTGAATCAAACAATACTCTAATTGCAACCAATCTAATGCTTCCATTTTAATTTTTTTTTCATTCAATATATAATATCTTACATCCTAGTCATTACTAGTTAGGGAGGTGATGAGGGAGCACAACTAACACTTCCAACCCTAGAGGTAACTTATTTTGTTATGCATATAGTGGGAACAATACCCCCATTTTGTATCAGCATGTATTATTTTTTGAGTGAAAAAATATGTATACAAATTTTATATCGAATATGAAAATTTTGGCTTGCATCTATTGTGTGCTCTTATATGCTTTTTTCAACTAACCAACACAAGTTGAGAGTAGCTTAAATGAACTTTTTTTCGCATTATTATGATTATTATGTATGTAATAACTTGAGATGCTAGGTCTTGAAAAGGTTGAGGGATTTTCTTTATATAGTATAGGGGATCCACCCGATTCTCAAATATATAGATGAATTTGGTTTTAATTAATATACCATCATTATAAATGATCCTTTACGAGATATTTCAAAATTAGGCCCTCTCTCTAAAGCATGGAGGAATGAAAATTGACAAAAAGGCCCATTTCATATGAACATGCTGCCTAATTTGTGTTTTTTTTAAAGTGAAGGGGCCAACCCATGCCAAGTTTGAGGAAGAATATATATATATATATACAGACAAAGAGAGAGAGAGAGAGAG
>CBVK0100243230.1:0-13913 GCA_900067695.1 Picea abies | reverse complement strand
AGGTATAGTGAGACTTCCCTTCACTGTCACCTTGTGTAAGAACCTAAATATTATGGCCACTAAGGTTACCAATTCGCAGTCAGCCCCTGGGCGGGTACAGTCGACAGTCCGATCCGAACGTACAGGCAGGGTATCTAGCTCGAAATCAACTTGAAAGGCTTCCACACAGTAATTGTGGATTTACCTTTAAGTGATCCCCATAATACAATCTGACCACTATAATCAGTCAAACCACGGAGGGATAATCCCCGTAGCTCTCCTGAATGTGACCTCGTGCGTAACCCCTGTGTGAGAGGGGGATCCCAGGCAGATTTTTACGATAATTGGATTTGACTCTCCCTAACTCAGGATACTAGTGTTTTTTTTGGAAACTTTCGAGAGTTATGCTCACAACCTAATCCAAAGTACTAGTCTTAGTCTACTGTTGGTGGAGGATCCTAGAAAAGAAAATGTTATAAATAATTTTTAATTAGCGTTCATTTTATAGTTGTTCTTTACTCAATAGAGGTGCATGGAAGTGAAACGGATGGAATTATGACTCAATCCAAAAAATGCATCAAAGATGATAAGCAATCATTTATTTTCAATGAACATCTATCTAAGGGAGAGAGAGAGAGTTCTTTTCACTAACAAGCACTAGTAAGGAATGTCCTCAAACAAATTTTCTTCAATCAAATCCAATGTGGTGCTAAAACTTTTGAAATACCTTCTAATATGCAAAATCAATCATGAATATGTCTCTTCATTGTTTGTATGTGAATAATGATTGATTCAAAACAATGCTCATCTTGCTAATTATCTTTTTGGACCAATGAAAATTAGATCAACACAAGCAGAAATCGTACAAACAATACACCCTCTTGTTGTGATCAAAACAAGAAGCGAAAGAAAAGAAAAAATCAAAGAAAAATCAAGAACTTCACACCAAAAGAAATGTCGAAGAACAATGATCTTAACTAAAACCAAATGAAAATATCCATAGGCTTATGATGACCTTCACTAGAGTTTTTCGCTCAGTCAAAAAGGAGAGAAAGACGATGCATGGGTTTCAAAACTCCAAATAGCAGAAAAACTCAAAACAGTGAAGAAGGCTACAAAATCTAAACAATAAGGTGGTTGTTCTTCAAAAAGGAAGATGTCAAAGCTGAAAAGGAAGAAGCATTGACTCATAGGGAGACTCAGTAAGTGAAACCAGAGGCAAAAACCCTGAAAAGAGAAATTTTGGAAAGTTTTTGGCCAAAAGAGGGCTAGCGCTCTGTGGCAAAGGGAAAGGAGCATTATAGCACTCTGTGTAAGGCACTCAAGGAGCGTTGACTCTCTGTTAACACATAGACAGGGGCGCCAGGTTCAAAAAGATCAAAAAAATGTCAAAAATCCAAAAATTGCAGTCCAGTCTCGTCAATCAAGTTGAGTGCAATGGGGTAGGGAGTCAATCAGCTCATGGAATCAATCAAAAAGGAGTGAACCAGGTCTGAAACAATCAAGAGGTAAGACAAGGTCTATGAGGAGAAATCAAAACAAAAAGTTTAGATTTGAGGACTCCCCAGTGAAGTCGCCAGTTTCTGTTGTAGGAAAATCTCCCTGCAGACAGGTAGATTGCCTCAAAGAGCTAGACCCTAAACTTTAAGACAGAAAGTGCTTAACGTGGACACTGACTTCCTTTCAAATATATACAAACTAATGCATGAGGAGGAAGGAGAACAGAAGTACCTTTTAATCAATATTTGTCCCTACATGCTCCAACTCGAGCTCCAGACTCTCGCTCCTCGATGAGTCCTGTAGACAAACAAAGTATGACCACTTCCTACTCTATTGATATTAGCTTGAAAACAGATATATCTATCAATTCCCTCCTTAGATCAAGGATCTTCTAATTGAACCAAGAATTCGAATGCAACTGCCTTCCAAACTTGAAAGATCCTTCCCTTATTCTCCTCAACGGGTCAACCACTGCCCAGAATCCTTCCCTTATTCTCCTCAACGGGTCAACCACTGCCCAGATTAGACAGCGCTCCCTCAAAAGGGGCATCAGGGCGCTATAGCGCTCCCTAGGAAGCTTGAGGGGAGCTCCAGCGCTCCAAGGATGGATAATGCTCCTTCAGAGGGGAAGTTTGGCATTATAACGCTCCCTAAGACCTTATAGGGGAGCGTCAATGCTCCTAAGGCTGATGCAGAGGAGTGCTCACCTACAAAACCCTTGTTTAAGAGCTCCTTTCAGGTGGTAAGAGTTCCTTTACTTCAGTTAATCATTCTCCCTCCTCCAAATCAAGTGTATGAGTTATTCTAGATGTCTCCTTGGTTTCATCATCATGGTAGCATGCTTTGTTTGATGTTTGCGACACTTGTGAATGACATGCGACACTTCCGACAATTGAGAGGAACATGCGACACTTACGACACTTATCGAAGTGAGCAATATTGAGGTGTAACACATTAGATCAGTGTACAATGAATAAAGGAAGTGCAAAGGAGAGGAACAGATCCCATCTGTTGGATCTAAGCGTGAAGGACCAGTAACCTTTGGATTTGGAAGTAAAATGCACAAGACTTAACCCTTGTGTGCGCAAGAGAGTGGACTTGTCAAAGTCTTGAAGTCCTAAAGTAAATTGGGACCGTCCATCATTAAGGAGGACAGGTGGCGTGAATCTGTGGATTCTGGGTAAAGACTTGAAGTGAACGTCAACCATCAGATCATCTGAAGTAGATCTAAACTGTCAGATATAGAGGATAGGTGGTGTGAATCTATGGATTCTAGGTAAAGACCCGAAGTATACGTCAACTGTTAGGTCGTCCGAAGTAGATCTGAACCATCAGATCTAGAGGACAGATGGCGTGAATCTATAGATTCTGAGTGAAGATCTGAAGTAAACCTCAAGCGTTGGATTTCCAAAGTGAATCGGAATCGTTAGATCAGCAACTTCAGGAAATCTATTCAAGAGTTTCTCAATTGAGATTTGAGATTCACAAAGTCCAAAGTTTCGAAAATCCGAAGTGAATCCCAATCGTCCGATCAGTTGAAGCATATTTGAGCCGTCAGATCACCTAAAGTAAATCTCAAGTGTTGGATAACCAAGGTGAATCTGAGCCATTGGATACTGTCTATTCAGGAGAAGGAAAGGTTTGAGAGTTGAGATTTATAAAGTCCTAACTTCCAAAAATCTAAAGTAAATCTCAACTGTCTGATCAGCCGAAGTGAAGCTGAGTTGTTAGATCATCCGTAGTGAACATCAAGCATCAGATCACCCGAAGTGGATCTGAGTTGTCAGATCCAAGGGAGACGTGGCGAAAATCTTAGAACTCTAGATAAATATCTGAAGTAATTCATAGTCATTAGATCCAAGGGAGATGTGGCGAAAATCTAAGAACTCCATATAAATATCCGAAGTAATTCATAGTCGTTCAATCTAAGGGAGATGTGAAGAAAATATGTGGACTCTGGGTAAAGACCTGAAGTAATCCTCAATCGTCAGATCAAGAGGAAACACGTCAGTGGATTATAGCCTTCGGATAAAATGCATTAGGAAAAAAGGGTGAAGTTTGAGATTTGAGATCTCAGAAGTCCGAAACCCGAAGGAGATCTCGACCATTGATCAAGAAGAGGGCCACAGGACCGTTAATCCAGTTGAAAGTTCAACCACCCAAAGTAAAGGCAGGGTCATTTATTAGGAGGACAGTTGTCCGCAGATCGTCAACTCAGAATATTGAAGTACGGAAGAGAGCAGGGTTTTGATATTTAAAATTCTCGAAACCTGAAATCACGAAGGATATCTCGTCCATTGATTTTGCAAGAGGTCAGATCTGATCCGTAGGTCTGAGACCATCAAGGTCTCAAATATTTTTTTGGCTTCAGAATCGAAGATCCTTCACCAGGAGGTCGAACTGGTTCCCTGACTTTCCAAATTAGAAACCATGAATGGAGATTTTGTCCTTTACGAAAAGCAAAATTTTTTATGCCCCATCATGGGTGTGTTACAAAACAAATCACTAAAAAATGGGGAAGGTTCTACCATTAATTCAAATGGATCCTCAAGAGGAATTATGACAATGTGGGACTCTACATCAATGGAAGAAGAGGTAAGTATACAATCCCAGCATTGGATAATTTATGTTTTAAAATACAAGCATTATGGAAGGAAAATCATTGTGATTAATGTGTATATGCCAATTAGGCACAAAGAGAAAGAAGAATGTTGGTTCTCCCTCATCAATTTAAAAGAAACCATAGATCACCCAACCTGCATCTTAGTCGGAGATTGTAATGTAATATTGAATAATAATGAAAAGCATGGGGGTAGTGTAGTGTGTGACCCTATGAGAGAACACATGGAGGACATAATAATAGATTGGGACCTTGTGGATATAAATCTTGTCAAAGGAAAATTCACCTAGAACAACAAGAGATATTGACACAATCACATAGCAGCCTACCTTGATCGGTTTCTCATTCATAGAAAAATTTTCCTTCAACCTATTTCCATCTCCTCCCAAATCCTTCCAGCTCTAGTCTCTAGGCATAAGCCCATCTTTCTCACCTTTGAATCCTCCCATAACTTGTGTCCCATTCCCTTCCACTTCAACCTCGACCTCTAGCTACACCATCAAGAACTTTTCCATCTAGTAAAGGATGTATGGGCATCTCTAATATCAGGCTCGTCAAACTATGTATGGGAAACCAAGTTGTGAGTAGTTAAACAAGCTATAAAATCCTAGGCCAAAGTCTATTTCATCCCATCCCACAAAGAGAGAGAAGATCAACTATGTAAACTAGAACAAATCCAATAAGTAATGGAAGAACATGAAGTAAATGAAAAACTTATCCAGCAGGAGCGAGAGGCAAGTCAAAAAGTACACGCAACTTAAAAGAAAGAGGAGGGGGAATGGAGACTTAAATCTTGCAGCTTATGGATCCAATCCGGGGACAAAAACACTTCCTTCTTCCATAAGCAAGATCAAGCAAGAAAGCAACGAAATATGGTAAGAAATATCAAAACAAATGATGGACAAACAATAGTGGATTTGGAGTAGATAAAGGAAGCAACCAATCAACATTTCAAGAAACTATATACAAAGGAAGAAGAGGAGGATGTAGAGGACAATGAGCTAGAGATGTTGGAACATATCCCATAGTGTATATCAAAGGAAGACAATTAGGTATTTCTCAAATAAATCACTGAAGAGGAACTAGCCCAGGGAACGTGGAGCCTATACCAAGACAAAGTCTACAGTCCAGATGGATTCTCCATCCATTTTTTCAAAACCTTTTTTGAAACAATAAAATTTGACCTCAAAAGAATGGTAAACTATACATTGAGAAAAAAAAAAGTAGGAGGAGCAACCAATTCTACCTTCTTGGCATTAATCCCCAAAGAAACCAATCCTTCATCCTTCTCTCGATTACGACCAATATCTCTCTACAACTCAGCCTACAAAATCCTCACCAAAATCATAGCTAACTGAATCAAACCCTTCCTTCCAACCTTGATTTATGAAAATCAAGGAGGTTTAATGTCAAATAGGCAAATAATGGATAATATTATCTTGGTTCAAGAAGAAATACACAATAGTAGAGTAAGAAAGGAAGAAGGCATGGTCATCAAGCCAGACATGGAAAATGCCTTCGACAAATTAAAACACTCCTTTCTATTGGTTGCCTTAAAGAAATATGGGTTCGATGATGAATTCATTAAATGGATACAAGCATGCATCGGATCAGCCTAGATTTCTCTTATGGTCAATGGGAAACCATTTCCTTTCTTTAAATCTAATAGAGATCTAAGGCAAGGGTGTTCGCTATCCCCCCTTCTCTACATCCTAATGGCAGAAGCACTTAGTAGAAAATTAGAACATGAAAGAAGAATGGGAAGGTTTCCAGGAATTAGATTTACAAGGGGAATCAAGGAGATCAACCATTCCCAGTTTGGAGATGACACACTGCTACTAGGAGCATCTTCCATCATCATAGTAAAAAGATTCAAAAAGGTTCTGGACACAATTATGAAAGCATCAGGAAGCAATATAAACAGTCAAAAAAGCAAGTTGTACAACCGGAACACAAAATAAAGCGAGTTACAAGTAATATCAAGCATCATTGGTTTCCCATAAGCAACAATGTGGTCTTCATTAACCTATCTTGGAATATCAATCTCCTCTCAAATACTAAATTCTCAGGCATGGTCTCCAATTCTAGAAAAAATGGTTAATAGAATCAAACAATCGGGAGCCCAATGGCTTAATCCAACAGGCAAAGTTACACTTATAAAGTCAATTCTCTCATCCCTAGATATATTTCAATTCTCTCATCCTTAGATATATTTCAATTCTCAGCTCTTCTAGATCCCAAAGGAGTAACCAAAAAAATAACTAGAATAATCAAGAAATTCCTCTAGGAAGGAGGAAAAACCAACACAAAAAAGTATCATTTGGTAAACGAGATAACAATTAAATCAGAGAAAGAGGAGGGAGACCATGAAATTCATGACCCCACAGTCATGAACAAAGCATTAGGGGCCAAAATAGCTTGGAGACTTGTAACAGGTAATACAAAGTGGTTGAAAGAAGTAATCTGGGAACAATACTTTATAGGAATGAGGAAAAGAGGACCAGACTCCCTCTTGCGAGACACAAGGATCAGTAATATAGAGGTTAATTAAGGAATCAACCCCTTTGATTCAATCTTGCCTCTCCTGGCAGCCTGGAAATGGACAATTAATCAACATTTTGGAAGATAGTCTCATGGGGAACCACCACTGGGAGAAAATTAAGAACTACAAGACCTTAAAGAATGGGGCATCAACAATGGCATAAAAAAATTGGCGAACATCTCTCTATGGTATCCCCCAGGTATTTGGATTGGTTGGAAACATCTATCAATCCTATAACCCCATTCAAGTTAGGCTTTCATATTCTTCAGGATTCTTACAGGATGTGCCCCAATCAATTTGTCATCTATAGATGAAAGGTGTTGGGGGAATCAACCCTACATGGTCAAAGTTGGATATTAATACCTTCTTCAGTACTCTCAAGGCCCACCGAGATCAAGGATCTAGAAATACATATGGATAGGGGATTCATTACCCAAATTCAATGTCTTTTGTTGGATCTTGACGCATGGTAAGCTTCTTACAGTAGTGAATATTCAAAAGAGATGATTACAAGGGCCGTCACGGTGTGAATTATGTAAGATAGCACCAGAATCCAAAATTCATTTATTCTTTCAATGCTCATTTGCTAAGCAAGTATGGGATATATTGTACAATGGACTGCAAAATAGATATATAAAGCCCTCAAACTGGACTGAAATGTTTACACTCTAGAGGAAGCAATATACAAGAAGTTTTGATAAGAAACACATGCTCAAAAGAGTTTGGCAAGCCATGCCAAAAATCATCTATTGGTAGATATGGCTAGCCTGCAACAAGGCAATTTTCCAAGACATCTCAATGCATACCAATCGATTACTCTCTACAACGTGTAGCCTTATCTAAATTTATGCTTTCTAAAGGGGTGAAATTAGAAGACATAAACCAAATGGACATAGTAGAAAGGAATTGGATAAAAATGTTCTATTTTGGAAGCCCTTCCTAAGTCGCTTGGTCATTCCAAAATCCAAAGTTGCACCAGCTTAGAAACTAAGGATGAGTAAGGAAGAATTTCAGGACTAGGGCCAACAACAGAAAAAGATAATTTTGTTCTTTGATGGGGCCTCAAAAGGCTAACCTGGGGCAGCAAGTGTGGGGGGGATAGTCTTAGATATCGATGGAAAGGAAGTGTTCTTATTTTCCTAGGGATTCAGGAATATTTCCAACAATCAGGCAGAGTCTCATGCAACATACATGGGACTCAGAATAATGGTAGTTGATCATGATCGGAGATAATGAACCAGCTACAGAGTGTTGTAAATGCCCAAAGGAAAAAAACTACACAGGTGAAAACCCAATTACAAGATAGTATGGAGAGAAGAGATCGGAAAGTTGCAGCCAAGCAACAAGCAATCAAGGGATAGGGTAGACAGATAAAGTGGTTGAAATACACCTTGGGAGAAAGAGAACTAATGGCCAACCATCAGAAGGATGTAGTATATTCATCAAGAGCCAAATAAATCAATCAGAGGCCTCCTCAGCAAGAAGCAGAACCAAGAGAAGCAGCTAATGGAATAGATATCCATCTCAAAATTATTTAATCTATGTTTTCTAAAAAACCATTTTGGTTTTTGTTGAATTTAGGAATAAATATAGCATGGGTTTTTTAATATAGAATGAAGACATATGTAATCAATAGAAATATGCATATAGATGACATTTGCAGGCACTTCAATGCCATTTTGATACTCTGTAACACCTCACTAAACTGCTCTCCATCGGGTTTTTATTAATCAAATTCTTTAAATGTTTGTGTAAAAGAAAGAAAATTATACGGTACTCTTTCAGGTAGTTTATATGGGTGTATATGAGAGATAATATTGGAATTCACTTTGCACCTTTATATGTCAAACTATTTTATTTTTGGTTGATGTTTTTGAGTTTATATTTTCTCCATCACAAACTTTTTGATTAAAATTGTGTTTTTTAATCAAAATTTTAGTAGAGAATGTTTTTTTTTGTAAGTGAGTGTAAGAAGCTATATTACTACAGAAATATTATGATACAAAAAAGGGGGCCCTCCTCATCCGCCTAGTAGGAAACCAGACCAGGGGTTTTCAAGTTGCGTTTACTGATATATACAAGGGGTGGGACTAGTCTTCCACCAGGGGAAACCAGGCCAGTCCCACCATAACCAGTTTGAAAAAGAAAAACAACATAGACATAAAAAACAGAAGTTGAGACAACCCACTGGGCCCGAGAGGGTAGTGGGTTGAACTAACCATTTGAATAACCATTAACTATTCCAGGACAATGATGTGTTTCTTCCCGCCATCTGCTTAGATCTTGTTATCCTCCTTTTGGGAGATCATGCAAGTCTTCCTGATTTGGGTTGGTGCACCATGTCCATTGGCTGGTGTGATGTCCATGTGATGGACATAGCGCAGATAGAGGTGAAATTGAGCGACCAACCACTCCATCTTGTATTTCTAATCCTTCTCGACTCAACTAAAACTTTGGTAATAGTTTCCAGACTGCTAAGGTGACTCAAGATTTCGTCTAGCATTTTCTTTTGTTCCTTGTTATCCTCCTGTCTGACGTCTTCCATTTTTGAACTCACTTTCCCGATCATCATCTTAGTTAGCCACACAATATCCAATGTTTTATGGTAGAGGGTTTCCCTGGGCTGCGTGGCCCCCGGATCAGTTACCCAGTCCACTTCTTGTGTCGGAGAATCCCATTCTTTGCCTTTGCATTTTTCTTTTATTTCCTTTTCCCAGAAGGTAATGGTTTCTTTTCCTTTCAATGCAACTAGAGTTTGGAAAGTTCCCTCTCCATATTTTTTCACCTGCTCCATTCTTGACACCCGTAGTGGACTATTCGGAACTTAATTTCCAAGAGTATTCCTCTTCCTATGCATTCACTTCATTCGCACCATCTCGCTTGGCTTGTTGCATCTCCTTTGTTGGATACTCAGCCTGTACCTCACTTCACAGGGATTATTCCTTTCCCTACCCCTGTATCTATGATAGCCCCTGTAGTTACACTCCTTCTGTTTGTGGATATTCCTGTTGTCTCTCGTTTTATTGATCTTATCCTGATGTGATCTTGTCCTTCCAATCATGGTTTTCCAGTAGTGGTGATCCCTCCCGTCCTTTTTCCCCATTGTAGCTCATATGATCATGATGACACTCCCTTTATCCCTGTGCGGGTCCCTGCCCCTGCTCGCTTGAGATCCTACTGTGCTTCTCTTCATACCTGTAATTTGGCATGGAGGATCGATTCTGGACCATGTCACTTCCTCGTGCCTTACATCATTCGTTGCATGCAGTTTGTCATCTGTACTTTCCCACGTGATTTCCCCACAACTCTTTTTGTTGAAAGGGTCTTGCTGCCATACCCCCGCCTATTTTTTTTGTTGATATTTCATGGTAATTGGTGGCCGAGTGTTCGGAAATCATATCCTGTCTGGGTCCTCCGTACCTGTCGCTAGGCCTTGCGCTTCCCTTCTTGATGTGACCTTCCTTTCTTAAGTTGCCTTCCTGATATTTTATCGCTAGGTGGATGCAGTATGTTCTGAGTTGTCCATTCAAGATGTTGATCCAGGTAATGTCTAGTTCTGGACCTTCCTTGCCAACCCCCTCATTGGCTAGCCTATCTGCCAGGCCATCCGTTGACCTGCAGATCCAGTGCAACTCCACTGTGTTCAGAGTTTTCAAATGCTCCTGGATTTTCTATAGGGAAAGTACCAGGTTCCAGTGTCTCTGAACCTTGCCCACTCTGGTGCCATTTTGGAGTCTCTTCGACGTTTTGATAACTAGGGTGGAGTCACCTTTCACGATAGTGTTTGTCATCCTTTCGCGACTTAGGATTTCAAGGCCAAGCTCTAGGGATCCAAATTCCGCTGCATTTTTGGTTGAGTTTCCCATAGTCCCAGTGTATAGTCGGATGATGTTACCACCACTGTCTCCGATCACCCCTCCCATCCCTACCACTGATGGGTTTCCTTTTGTCAGCCCATCAAAATTTAATTTGAGGGACCCTAATAGAGGGGGAGTCCAGTTGCGGTCTCCTATTTGGAGTTGCGGTTCATGCCCTACTGTTTTGATGTTGCTCCCATATTTTAGGTGAGGAAACTCTAGGATGCGGGAATCTTGGTCTCTGAGTTGCATTTTTTCCTCCTTCCAGTTGTGGCTCTGCACCGTTTCTCGTATTTGTGAGATTATTGCATCCTTAAGATTTCCTTTCAGTAAGATTTCATTCCTGAAGATGCACCAGTTCCTTTCTTTCCATATTTCCCATATGATCATCCTCGATCTTATATTCCAGCAGAGGTTCACCATTTCATTTTCATTGTAACTCTCATTCCAATTGTTGATGGTTGCATTGATGTTACCCCAGATCCTATTGGACTGGTGATAGATGCTTGTCACCCAATCCCATATCTTTGTTGTGTAACTGCACTCATCGAGGAGGTGATTGGGTGTTTCCTCCTTAGCTTGACAGATGTGGCAACGAGATGGACCTATATAACCCCTTTTCTTGAGGTTTTCCAGGTTAGAATTCAGTTGTGGAGAACTGACCATTCGAACATTTTGATTTTTGGCCATTAGGGGTTGCGCCAAATCTTTCCCCACTGTTGTGTCAGGTCCTCTGAATCCTGGTCCGCGATGTAATACCATGCTTCTTTTAAGTTGAATTCCCCACCATTTTCCCTGCCCCACCTTAATTGGTCCTTTTCCTTTGAGACAACAATTTTCCTTTTCCCCAGTTCCTCTTCCACCTCTTTCGTTCGACTTCTGATCTAGTCTCTATTTTGTGGATTGAGTTTGTCCCAGGTCCTCCATCTGTCGCTATCATTTATTTGCTTCCAATAGTGATGGATTTTTGTTTTTCCTTGTGCTATCATTTCCTGTTGGAGCTCCTCCCTGTCTGGATTTTCCATTCTAAGTTCTTGTTGCCACGCATCCTCCCAGAATCTGATTGTTTGACCATTTCTGACTTCCCAAAGTTGTGTTTATGGATCCAGTTCTTGTTGCGCCAGGAAAGATTCAAGATGTTTGATCCCTCCCTTGTGCCCATGAATCGAATTTGATATTGGTCATTGATATTCAGGGCCTACTTGGCCTTCCAGAGGTTTTCCCATGGAACTAATTTCTCCTTGACCCATCTCCACCGGAGTTTTTCCCCGTAAGCTTCGTTGGTTACATGTGGGACTTGGAACCCCACGCATCCTTTGCCTTTTGGTCTACAAATATTCTCCTGGGCTACCAGGGCCTATTTCTTCTTATTTTCTTCACCTTGCCATAGGAAATCTCTTTGAATGGTTGTTATCTTTTGTAGTATTCCTTTGGGAGCAGGAAACATTGACATCATATACATCGGAATTGCTTGTAGAACCACTTTGGTAAGGATATGCCTCCTTGCTAGGTTGAGAGCTCTGTAAGTCCATTTTTTTACCCTCTCCTGCAGTTTGTTGATCACTCCTTCCCACACTGCCATTTTTCATGCTCTGTCCGTCCGGGGGATTCCCAATTATTTCGTTGGGAGCATTTTGAGTTCAAACCCCAGAATGTTGACCAGGTTTCTTTGAATTACAGGATTAGTGTTGAAGAAATAGATAATGGATTTCGAGTGGTTGATCTCCACCCCTGAGGCTTCCCCAAAGTCTTCTAAGATTATTTTATAGGTTTTTTCTTCCTTGACTGTGGGTGTGCCATGGAGTAGAGTATCATCAACAAACTATTGGTGTGTGGAGGTTGGACATTTTTCGAAAGATTTGATGCCTTTTAGTTCCCCTGTTGCAGTTGAACTTGTTATGCTTCTGTTGAGCCCTTCCATCATCATAATGAACAGGAAGGGGGATAGCGGGTCTCCTTGTCTGATGCCTCTCGAAGGCCAAAAGGGTTTTTCTGGGGCTCCATTGATTAGAAGCGAGTAGCTTGTCGTTGAGACTAGATTGACAATCCAGTTGATCTACTGTTGTTCAAACCCAAAGGCTTCCGGTGTCTTGTCCATATATTGCCAATTAATTTTGTCGTAAGCCTTCGCTAGGTCAAGTTGGATTATCATCCCCCCTCTCTTTTGGATTTTCAATGTGTGTATAAGTTCATGGGCATGGATGATGTTGTCTAGTATTTGTATTCCTACTATGAAACCCACCCGTTCCTGTGATATCATTGTGGGTAGGAGAGGTTTCATTCTATTGGCTATGACTTTGGAGATTACCTTGTAAACTACATTGCATAAAGCTATAGGCATGTAGTGATCTAGGGTCCTTGATTCATTTTCTTTTGGGGTAGAGTGATCATTGTGGCATCTAACTCTTTCAAGATGGAGGTCGAGCATCTGAATTTTTCCACCACCATATAAACGTCATGTTTGACCACTTCCCAGTAGGCTTTGAAAAATTCCATTGTGAAGCCATCTGAACCTGGGGCCTTTCCATTGGGCATCTCCTGGACCACTTGGTCGATTTCCTCCTTTGTTATGGGTTTATTTAGATTGATATTTTGTTCCTTAGTAACCAACCTGTGGATGTGTTGATTTATCCTTTGTATGGCCTCACTTCTGTCTTGGTTGGGTTCATGGGCTATCTCCTGGAAGTGATTGACCAGTGTATTTTCAATTTCCTTGTGGGATTCTCTTTCGATCCCATCCTGATCCCTAATTTTCAGTATTTTGTTGTGGGTTCTTCTTGCAATGGTTTTTCTATGAAAAAACTTGGTATTCTACTCCCCTTCCTTTAGCCATCTGATTATGGACTTTTGGTGCCATAGAGTTTCTTCCTGTTGGCATATTGCTTCCCATTCCTGGGTCATTTGGATCTCTTCTCTTTTTTGATCCTCTGTGTAACCCTCGTCTATGCAGAGTTCCTAGAGTATCCTCATTCTGTCCTCGATGTTTTTTTTTCTTGGTTTATGTTTCCAAAGATTTCCTTGTTCCATTCCTTGAGTTTTTGTTTGATGTACTTGAGTTTCTTATAAAGTTTGAACATCATTGTCCCTTGATCCCTTAATTCCTCCCGCCACCATTAGTTGTTGTTCTCCTTGAAGGTGGGATGTTCGATCCAAAATTTCTCAAATATAAAAGGTTTGTTCTTTGGAGTGGTTTGGAAGTTTGCTTCCAATTGAAGTGGATAATGGTATGAACCCCCCCATGGAAGGATGTTGCAATCTAAAGTTAGTCCCTGTAGAATGATGGATTCTGACACTAGGAATCTATCTAGACTTGTAGCAACTTGGTAGTGATTAATTTGTTTGTTATTTTAGGTGAACTAGCCATTGCTAGTTCTGATGTCCAACATCTCTATTTGTTGTTGGGTATGTGTTATAT